>JAXRKP010000013.1:90000-95000 GCA_037039925.1 Doris montereyensis | reverse complement strand
AGCGAGGCTCGAATCCAGCACCCTTGGGTCACAGCGCATTGCCTTGTGAACAAGAGGCCATTACAATAAATCACCATCAGAGACATACAAGAGGCCACTACAATAAACCACCATCAAAGACATACAAGAGGCCATTACAAGACTCCAACGACTCGCCCCCCCTAAATCTGATATAAGTAAATGGATCTCCACAAAGTTGCAGGCTCACTGACAGTTTGCCATTTCAGTCAAAATCCTTCTCAACTAAATCGGGAATGTACTACGTAACAATGTGGCTGTCTGTTACTGATAGAGGCACTTAAACCACCATCAAAGACTCTGAGCCATCTCTTTCTGATCCTATAATAATGATGGATCTCATTAACACTCACTGACAGTTTGATCTCAGTCTGAATCCTATAACTGGGCGTTCATTACTACTAACCATCTCTTTCTGTCTATAACTGGGTGTTCATTAACACTCTGGCCATCTCTTTCTGATCCTATCACTGGGCGTTCATTAACACTCTGGCCATCTCCTTCTGGTTTATAACTGGCCTCTTGTTCATCTATAATGGTGGTTTTCTCTTTCTTGTATGTCTTTGATGGTGGTTTATTGCAATGGCCTCTTGTATGTCTATAATGGCGGTTTATTGTAATGGCCTCTTGTATGTCTATAATGGCGGTTTATTGTAATGGCCTCTTGTATGTCTATAATGGCGGTTTATTGTAATGGCCTCTTGTATGTCTATAATGGCGGTTTATTGTAATGGCCTCTTGTATGTCTATAATGGCAGTTTGTTGTAGTGGCCTCTTGTATGTCTATAATGGCGGTTTATTGTAATGGCCTCTTGTATGTCTATAATGGCGGTTTGTTGTAATGGCCTCTTGTATGTCTATAATGGCGGTTTATTGTAATGGCCTCTTGTATGTCTATAATGGCGGTTTATTGTAATGGCCTCTTGTATGTCTATAATGGCGGTTTATTGTAATGGCCTCTTGTATGTCTATAATGGCGGTTTATTGTAATGGCCTCTTGTATGTCTATAATGGCGGTTTGTTGTAGTGGCCTCTTGTATGTCTATAATGGTGGTTTATTGTAATGGCCTCTTGTATGTCTATAATGGCGGTTTATTGTAGTGGCCTCTTGTATGTCTATAATGGCGGTTTATTGTAATGGCCTCTTGTATGTCTATAATGGCGGTTTATTGTAATGGCCTCTTGTATGTCTATAATGGCGGTTTATTGTAATGGCCTCTTGTATGTCTATAATGGCGGTTTATTGTAATGGCCTCTTGTATGTCTATAATGGCGGTTTATTGTAATGGCCTCTTGTATGTCTATAATGGCGGTTTATTGTAATGGCCTCTTGTATGTCTATAATGGTGGTTTATTGTAATGGCCTCTTGTATGTCTATAATGGTGGTTTATTGTAATGGCCTCTTGTATGTCTATAATGGTGGTTTATTGTAATGGCCTCTTGTATGTCTCTGATGGTGGTTTATTGGTGTGGTCTCTTGTATGTCTATAATGGTGGTTTATTGTAATGGCCTCATGTATGTCTTTGATGGTGGTTTATTGTAATGGCCTCTTGTATGTCTTTGATGGTGGTTTATTGTAATAGCCTCTTGTATGTCTTTGATGGTGGTTTATTGTGATGGCCTCATGTATGTCTTTGATGGTGGTTTATTATAATGGCCTCTTGTATGTCTATAATGGTGGTTTATTGTAATGACCTCTTGTATGTCTCTGATGGTGGTTTATTGTAATGACATCTTGTATGTCTCTGATGGTGGTTTATTGTAATGACATCTTGTATGTCTATAATGGTGGTTTATTGTAATGACATCTTGTATGTCTCTGATGGTGGTTTATTGTAATGACATCTTGTATGTCTCTGATGGTGGTTTATTGTAGTGACATCTTGTATGTCTCTGATGGTGGTTTATTGTAATGACATCTTGTATGTCTCTGATGGTGGTTTATTGGTGTGGTCTCTTGTATGTCGATAATGGTGGTTTATTGTAATGGCCTCTTGTATGTCTCTGATGGTGGTTTATTGTAATGACATCTTGTATGTCTCTGATGGTGGTTTATTGTAATGACATCTTGTATGTCTCTGATGGTGGTTTATTGTAATGACATCTTGTATGTCTCTGATGGTGGTTTATTGGTGTGGTCTCTTGTATGTCTATAATGGTGGTTTATTGTAGTGACATCTTGTATGTCTCTGATGGTGGTTTATTGGTGTGGTCTCTTGTATGTCTATAATGGTGGTTTATTGTAGTGACATCTTGTATGTCTCTGATGGTGGTTTATTGTGTGGTCATCTTGTATGTCTATAATGGTGGTTTATTGTAGTGACATCTTGTATGTCTCTGATTGTGGTTTATTGGTGTGGTCTCTTGTATGTCTATAATGGTGGTTTATTGTAGTGACATCTTGTATGTCTCTGATGGTGGTTTATTGGTGTGGTCTCTTGTATGTCTATAATGGTGGTTTATTGTAGTGACATCTTGTATGTCTCTGATGGTGGTTTATTGGTGTGGTCTCTTGTATGTCTCTGATGGTGGTTTATTGTAGTGGCCTCTTGTATGTCTCTGATGGTGGTTTATTGTGTGGCCTCTTGTATGTCTCTGATGGTGGTTTATTGGTGTGGTCTCTTGTATGTCTCTGATGGTGGTTTATTGGTGTGGTCTCTTGTATGTCTCTGATGGTGGTTTATTGGTGTGGTCCCTTGTATGTCTCTGATGGTGGTTTATTGGTGTGGTCTCTTGTATGTCTCTGATGGTGGTTTATTGGTGTGGTCTCTTGTATGTCTCTGATGGTGGTTTATTGTGTGGTCTCTTGTATGTCTCTGATGGTGGTTTATTGTAATGACATCTTGTATGTCTCTGATGGTGGTTTATTGTAGTGGCCTTTTGTATGTATCTGGTGGTGGTTTATTGTGTGGGGCAGAGACAATATGTTCATATGTTGTTGGTTATTTTTTAACGTGGCTAGTCAGAGTTTAGCCCAGTTGCTCTCATCCAAGTGATAGTGTCCTCCCTTACAGAGCCTATCGTTTTGTAAATGAAGGAATGACATTCTGACATAAAGGATAACATGGTGGGTTTTCGAACGAAAGGGTGCATGGGTCAACAATTTAGCTCTATTGACTTACAATGCGTGTCAAGTCTTTAATCGCCTGTGCGTAACGTATTGCGAGTTTGATATTCTTTCCATGATGACAAGATTCAGAAGCTATGGAGAGAGAGAGAGAGAGAGAGAGAGAGAGAGAGAGAGAGAGAGAGAGAGAGAGAGAGAGAGAGAGAGAGATCAGTGAGATGTTGATTAGAAACCATATGATCAATTTGTGATGTGATAGAGAGTAAAATCGATGCAAATAACAGTCATGGAGACTAACTAAGTAATGAGGAAGTAAGGAAGGATTTGAAACAAAAAATAAATATACATATTGAAAGAAAAGAAGAAAAAAAACAAAAGATAGAAACAATAACTAGAAATAAACAGCTCACCCATACACCTGCCCCCCCCCGATAAGAAGAAAAAAATAGAAAATCTCAATAACCCTCATGTCAGAGACGAAGTTTGGCAATCGGTTTGTATGCAGTCAGTTTGTATTCAATCAGTTTGTGTTCAGTCAGTTTGTATTCAATCAGTTTGTGTTCAGTCAGTTTGTATTCAGTCAGTTTGTATTCGGTCAGTTTGTATTCAGTCAGTTTGGTTTCAGTCAGTTTTGGTTTCAGTCAGTTTGTATTCAGTCAGTTTGGTTTCCAGTCAGTTTGTATTCAGTCAGTTTGGTTTCCAGTCAGTTTGTATTCAGTCAGTTTGTATTCAGTCAGTTTGTATTCAGTCAGGTTGTATTCAGTCAGTTTGTATTCAGTCAGTTTGGTTTCAGTCAGTCAGTTTGTATTCAGTCAGTCAACTGTTTATCCTTCCGAACGTGACAGTTATACAGTCCCAGGCAAAGGGCGTGTAAGACATGACTGGTAAGGACATTTTCTGTTTCCTTCCGTGAAGGTTAAATTTCTTTGCGTTAATGCCTCTTTTATATCTTCTTCCCACTTTCTCCGAGCTCTGCCTTTTGGTCTTTTTACCTTGAGTTTTAGCACTGTATACTGATTTAGCTACTCTATTGTCATTCATTCTGTTAACATGCCCCAAACCATCATCCATCTGTTTTTATGCTCTAACATGCTCTTTTAGTTCTCCCTACTGCTCTTCTTAAACCATCTCAGTTGATTCATTTCTATCTTAGTTTTTATGCAATCTGCTTTGGTTTGATTAATCTCTTATTATTAGCTTGTGTTTCTGATTTTGTCTTTCAGCTTCCCTTTAGTTTTTTGGTTTTCTTTGCTACTACTCTTTTATTTAATTCATTAGATATTTGACTGGATTTTCTGATTTTCAAACAGCTAAATCATCAGCTTTTGAGCACTCTACTGTATTCCCCATAAATATGATAAACAAAAGGGGACTGTCTAAGGTCCAGGTTTTTATTGTAAAAACATGGCCATAGAGGAGAGTAATGTTTCTCTCAAGACAATAAACTGTACACCTCTTCGTTGTATACTGCCATTTTGGTTTTTGGTACACTGACAATTCTTGAGAGAGAGAAAAGGAAAAAACGAAACCGAGGAGAGAGAGAGAGAGAGAGAGAGAGAGAGAGAGAGAGAGAGAGAGAGAGAGAGAGAGAGAGAGAGAGAGACAGAGAGAGAGAGAGAGAGAGAGAGAGAGAGAGAGAGAGAGAGAGAGCAGAGAGAGAGAGAGAGAGACAGAGAGAGAGAGAGAGAGAGAGAGAGAGAGAGAGAGAGAGAGAGAGAGAGAGAGAGAGAGAGAGAGAGAGAGAGAGAGAAGGAGAGGAGAGAAAGAGGAGAAAGGGAGAGAGGAGAGAAAGAAAAGGGGGAGAAAAAGAGAGAGAGAAGAGGGGGGGAGGAGGAAAAGAGAGAGAGAGAGAGAGGGAGAGGGAGAGAGAGAGAGAGAGAGAGAGAGAGAGAGAGAGAGAGAGAGAGAGAGAG
>JAXRKP010000013.1:57500-85000 GCA_037039925.1 Doris montereyensis | reverse complement strand
AAAGCTTATAGATGTCATATATCAAATTGGGGGGGGGGGGGGGGGGGGGGGCAATCGGACAATACATTTTTTTTTAAAAGATCGCATAATTATTGTCAAATTAGTAACCTTTTGAGAAAATCGCATTTTTTCAATGTTTTCCATTATTTTAATGTTTTTTCGCATATAAACCTACAAAAGAATAATATAATACTTTGAAACATCATACAATCTTGAGACGCTATCAAATATTTCATGTCGACTCAATTTCAACTGCTCCAGATCCCTTATACTCATGTTGGTATGACATTTTCTTATAACAGGTGCATGAAATGTTTCCCCCTAATATTCGACGGATTATAGCTAATATCGACATTAATTCGTCCTACAAAGATTTTTCGCATAGAGTACTTTGTGGTGATTAACATGAGTACCAATATGTTATACTTTAGACAAAATGCCCGGCTTTTATGGTGCAACCAATGTGTTGAACGTTAGGCTGGTATTATTTGTAAAAAAAAATGTATAAAATGAAACAATCGATACTGAGCCTTTGTTATGGTATCAATGTCAAGGGAATCCAGTAGTGCAATAAAAAGAGGTTTGTCCCATTTGTGGTAAAATTATCTTCTCAAGACAACCCCCTCCCCTCTCCCCCTCACCCCCTCTTAACAATAAGAAGAATTAATATCAAATTTGAATACAGCATGTTCGATAAGCCCATTCAAAATGTAGACATTAGAACATACTTAGGCGTTCACACATATAAACACCTGAGATTAAACAAATACATCGAATAAACCGTGAAATAAGTTTACAAATCTACATGGTTCACGAGATGTAACGAACAGCAATGCCCCCAGAAAAAAATCGTAAACAAGTGAGAAATGACCACAGATACAAATTCATCACGCCACATACAATAACAAAACACATACAAAACAGCTTCTTTCTTTCCGAAAACAATCACACAATGGAACAATCTCCAGAATGACATGATGTCCTGTGTGAGTATTCAATCCTTCAAATGTGTCATGTGTTCAAAAACAATGTCTTTCGGGCGAATCCAGTCATAGAGCTACACTCACTGACAATTTGTGCCACTGACGTCCCAAACCAACGACTTCCATTAATACAACGTCTTCATTGAAAGCTTTGTACTCGTATTGCTTTATATATAAACAACCATTTAACACTTTATCTCTCGCCTTTCTTGTAGTCTCATGGAGACTATCTCTTTCATCGTCTGGGTGCATTGCATAGAACTGAGGTTGTCAAGGGCATGTGACGTCACACCTTTTGAACTCCTATTTCCTAGTCTGCCAACGTCTTTCGTCGATATTCCGAAGGTTACTTTTGACGTCACACTTCAGTGGTCTCTGCGGCGTTCCTCCATCGTCCATTCACCCTGGTATGGTCAAGGTCAAGTCGGATGCAGTCGTACAGTTTTAGTCGCAGGATAACGGCTAGATCAAGGCCGTCTCTAATATATCAAGACGGCCTTGGCTAGATTCAAGGGCAAGGCCCTGACCATACGATATTTTTGCCTACATACGTTTACAATTAGCCTGGGGAAAATGTTCGGGCCAGTATCGCTGCTCTTGATGAGAGAGAGAGAGAGAGAGAGAGAGAGAGAGAGAGAGAGAGAGAGAGAGAAAGAGAGAGAGAGAGAGAGAGAGAGAGAGAGAGAGAGACAGACAGACAGACAGACAGACAGACAGAGACAGACAGACAGACATACAGAAACAGACAGACACTCACACACACACACATATAGACAGACACAGGCACAGCGAGAGACAGATACAGTGAAAGACAGACAAAAGCAGACAGAGACAAAGACAGAGTGACAGAGAGAGACAGAGACAGACATAGAAAGAGAGACAGAGAGAGAGAGAGAGAGAGAGAGAGAGAGAGAGAGAGAGAGAGAGAGAGAGAGAGAGAGAGAGAGAGAGAGAGAGAGAGAGAGAGAGAGAGAGAGAACGAGAGAGAGAGAGATGGAGAGAGAGATAGAGAAGAGAGAGAGAGAGAGAGAGAGAGAGAGAGAGAGAGAGAGAGAGAGAGAGATGGAGGGAGGGAGAGAGAGAGAGAGAGAGAGAGAGAGAGAGAGAGAGAGAGAGAGAGAGAGAGAGAGAGAGAGAGAGAGAGAGAGACAGACAGACAGACAGACAGACAGACAGACAGACAGACAAAGACAGAGACAGAGACAGACATAGACAGACAGACAGACAGAGATATATATTCTGCCTCCATTCTTCCATTCCAGTCTAGATGCTCTGAAATGTTTAAAAACTCACCCTTCACCCCCGCCCTCTATCCATTAGATTCCCTCACCCTTTGGCGGGAAGACTATTCGAGCCAATGTTCCGCCAGTGTCAAGGTTCTAGCCCCTTGTAAGTAAGGCCAATGTCAAGGCTCTAGCCCCTTGTAAGTAAGGCCAGTGTCAAGGTTCTAACTCCTGTATGTAAGGCCAGTGTCAAGGTTCTAGCCCCTTGTAAGTAAGACCAGTTTCAAGTCTCTAGTCCCTTGTAAGTAAGGCCAGTGTCGAAGTTCTAGGCCCTTGTAAGTAAGACCAGTGTCAAAGTTCTAGCCCCTTGTAAGTAAGGCCAGTGTCGAAGTTCTAGCCCCTTGTAAGTAAGACCAGTGTCAAAGGTTCAGCCCCTTGTAAAGTAAGGCCAATGTCAAGGCTATAGCCCCTTGTAAGTAAGGCCAGTGTCACGGTTCTAGCCCCTTGTAAGTAAGGCCAATGTCAAGGCTATAGCCTCTTGTAGGTAAGGCCAGTGTAAAGGTTGTAATTCCTTGGCCAGTGTCAAGGTTGTAATTCCTTGTATGTAAGGCCAGTGTCAGGTTCTAACCCCTTGTATGTAAGGCCTTGTAACCCCTTGTAAGGCCAGTGTCGAAGTTCTAGCCCCTTGTAAGGCCAATGTCAAGGCTCTAGCCCCTTGTAAGTAAGGCCAGTGTCAGGTTCTAGGCCCTTGTAAGTAAGACCAGTGTCAGGTTCTAGCCCCTTGTAAGTAATGCCAGTGTCAAGGCTCTAGCCCTTTGTAAGTAAGGCCAGTGTCAAGGCTCTAGCCCCTTGTAAGTAAGGCCAGTGTCGAAGTTCTAGCCCCTTGTTAGTAAGGCCAGTGTTGAGGTTCTAGCCCCTTGTAAGTAAGGCCAGTGTCGAGGTTCTTGCCCCTTGTAAGCAAGGTCAGTGTCAAGGCTCAAGGTTCTAGGACATTGAAAGTAAGGCCAGTATCAAGGCTCTAGGTTCTAGCATCTTGTAAGTAAGGCCAGTCAATGCTCAAGGCTCTAGCCCCTTGTAAGTAAGGCCAGTGTCAAGGCTCTAGCCCCTTGTAAGTAAGGCCAGTGTCAAGGCTCAAGGTTCTAGCCCCTTGTAAGGCCAGTGTCAGTGTCAAGGCTCTAGCCCACTGTAAGTAAGGCCAGTGTCAAGTCAATGCTCAAGGCTCTAGCCCCTTGTAAGTAAGGCCAGTGTCAAGGCTCTAGCCCTTTGTAAGTAAAGCCAGTGTCAAGACTCAAGGCTCTAGCCCCTTGTAAGTAAAGCCAGTGTCAAGACTCAAGGCTCTAGCCCTTTGTAAGTAAAGCCAGTGTCAAGACTCAAGGCTCTAGCCCTTTGTAAGTAAGGCCAGTGTCAAGACTCAAGGCTCTAGCCCCTTGTAAGTAAAGCCAGTGTCAAGACTCAAGGCTCTAGCCCTCTGTAAGTAAAGCCAGTGTCAAGACTCAAGGCTCTAGCCCTTTGTAAGTAAAGCCAGTGTCAAGACTCTAGCCCCTTGTAAGTAAGGCCAGTGTCAAGACTCTAGCCCCTTGTAAGTAAGGCCAGTGTCAAGACTCTAGCCCCTTGTAAGTAAGGCCAGTGTCAAGGCTCTAGCCCCTTGTAAGTAAGGCCAGTGTCAAGACTCTAGCCCCTTGTAAGTAAGGCCAGTGTCAAGGCTCTAGCCCCTTGTAAGTAAAGCCAGTGTCAAGACTCTAGCCCCTTGTAAGTAAAGCCAGTGTCAAGGCTCTAGCCCCTTGTAAGTAAAGCCAGTGTCAAGGCTCTAGCCCCTTGTAAGTAAAGCCAGTGTCAAGACTCTAGCCCCTTGTAAGTAAGGCCAGTGTCAAGGCTCTAGCCCCTTGTAAGGCCAGTGTCAAGGCTCTAGCCCCTTGTAAGTAAGGCCAGTGTCAAGGCTCTAGCCCCTTGTAAGTAAGGCCAGTGTCAAGGCTCTAGCCCCTTGTAAGTAAGGCCAGTGTCAAGGCTCTAGCCCCTTGTAAGTAAGGCCAGTGTCAAGGCTCTAGCCCCTTGTAAATAAGGCCAGTGTCAAGGCTCTAGCCCCTTGTAAGTAAGGCCAGTGTCAAGGCTCTAGCCCATGTAAGTAAGGCCAGTGTCAAGGCTCTAGCCCCCTTGTAAGTAAGGCCAGTGTAAGGGCCAGTGTCAAGGCTCTAGCCCCTTGTAAGTAAGGCCAGTGTCAAGGCTCCAGTGTCAAGGCTCTAGCCCCTTGTAAATAAGGCCAGTGTCAAGGCTCTAGCCCATGTAAGTAAGGCCAGTGTCAAGACTCAAGGCTTTAGCACCTTGTAAGTAAGGCCAGTGTCAAGGCTCCAGGCTTTAGCCCTTGTAAGTAAGGCCAGTGTAAAGGCTCAAGGCTCTAGCACCTTCTCAGTAAGGCCAGTGTCAATGCTCAAGGCTCTAGCCACTGGTAAGTAAGCCAGTGTCAAGGCTCTAGCCCCTTGTAAGTCAGGCCAGTGTCAAGGCTCTAGCCCTTTACAAGTAAAGCCAGTGTCAAGACTCAAGGCTCTAGCCCGTTGTAAGTAAGGCCAGTGTCAAGGCTCTAGCCCATGTAAGTAAGGCCAGTGTCAAGGTTCTAGCCCATGTAAGTAAAGCCAGTGTCAAGACTCAAGGCTCTAGCCCCTTGTAAGTAAGGCCAGTGTCAGGTTCTAGCCCATGTAAGTAAGGCCAGTGTCAAGCCCATGTAAGTAAGGCCAGTGTCAAGGCTCTAGCACCTTGTTAATGTTAGTAAAACCAGTGTCAAGGCTCTAGCCCTTGTAGCAAAACCAGTGTGTCAAGGCTCTAGCACCTTGTAGGTAAGGCCAGTGTCAAGGCTCAAGGCTCTAGCCCCTTGTAAGTAAGACCAGTGTCAAGGCTCTAGCCCTTTGTAAGTAAGACCAGTGTCAAGGCAGCCCTTGTAAGTAAAACCAGTGTCAAGGCTCTAGCACCTTGTAGGTAAGGCCAGTGTCAGGGCTCAAGGCTCTAGCCCCTTGTAAGTAAGACCAGTCTCAAGGCTCAAGGCTCTAGCACTTTGTAGGTAAGGCCAGTGTCAAGGCTCAAGGCTTTAGCACCTTGTTAATGTTAGTAAGGCCAGTGTCAAGGCTCAAGGCTTTAGCACCTTTGTAAGTAAACACAGTGTCAAGGCTCTAGCCCTTTGTAAGTAAACACAGTGTCAAGGCTCTAGCCCTTTGTAGGTGTCAAGGCTCAAGGCTCTAGATCCTTGTAAGTAAGGCTAGTATCAGGGGTTAAGGCTTTAGCCCTTGTATTATTATTACTAAGGCCAGTGTCAAGGTTCTAGACTCTTGTAAGTAAGGGCGTTGTCAAGGTTCTAGCCGTGGCCTTCGTCATCCTTAAAAGCCACTCTCACACAGAGTAGTCTCTCTCCAAATGGAGAGAGACTAATAGATTTTTTTGCCTAAAAAATAATATGAAAAGAGCAAACACATTTTTTCCGCATAAAGATATCCACAAATATACAAGAGTACTTGAAGATAGGTACGAAAAGTCAATGATAGACTACATAATAGTTAGCAGCTCCTTTTTTACAGTATATTGGATGCAAGAGTAAACAGAGGAGCAGAAATATTTAGTGATCATCACCTAGAGATTGCCAAAATGAGATTAATGACCGAAGAAAACAAACAGAAAAAAAAAAGAAAGCTACTAAACTCAAAATAGAGCAACTAAATAAACCAATTGTAAAACAGGTAAACCAATCTAGGATAAAAACGATTTATTAGTGAAAGACAGATGGATCTGAATAGAAGCACAATAGAAGAAAAGTGGCAAATATATAAAGAAACACTCCTCAGTTGTACTGAAGAGGTATGTGGTAGGAAACAAATTAAAGGAGATAGGAAAAGAACAGCATGGTGGAATGAGAATGTAAAGACTAAGATCAAAGAAAAGAAGGGTTCCTGGAAAAAAATACTTGCAAACAAAGAGACCAGAGCAAATGATAGATTACGTGAATATCGCCAAAGAGGAAGTTAGGAAAGCAAAACAAGAACAATGGGAAGAGTTTGGACAAAGATTTCAACGTTTTTCAAGAAAGCTATCAAGGAAATCAAAAGTTGTTCTGGGGGCAATGAAGAGCATGAGAAAGGCCAAAGCTTGCCCAATGCGACTAATTAAGAATGCCAAAGGAGAAATAATGAAAGAAGACAGTGAAATCATGGGAACATGGAGAAAGCATTTTCACTTTCACCAATTACATAATCCCTTCAGAACATATGAAACAAGAAGTAAAGATCAATTAGTATGAGTAACAAGTAATCCAGAGGAGACAGCTGATGATGTAGATATATCAATGAAAGAAATCCAAACAGCTATAAGAAAAGTGAAATTAGGAAAAGCCCTAGGAGCAGATCAAGTTTATCCAGAAATGATTAAAAACCAAGGCAGAGAGGCAGACAAACTACTACATGCAATATGTCAACAAGCATGGAAGTCCGGTAGTACCGATACATAAGAAAGGATCAACTATGGAATGCTCAAACTATAGAGGAATATCACTACTTAGCGTACCAGGAAAAGTGTATGCCAGGATACAGGAAATGAGACTAAGGAAAAGAGTAGAGGATCAGATTGAAGAGCATCAGAGCGGATTTAGACCAGGAAGAAGTGTACAAGACCACATATTTACAATTAGACAAATAATAGAAAAATTCCTTGAGAGAAACATTTGACTTGCACCTGTGCTTTATTGAATTAGAAAAGGCATTTGACACTGTGATGAGGGACGAACTATGGCATTCCTTAATAGAACACAATGTACAGCCAAATTTAATAGAAGCCATTAAAAGTTTTTACAATAAACCAACATGTGCAATGAGAGTAGCTGGAAACATATCTGCAGAATTTGAGGTAGATGTAGGAGTAAGACAGGGTTGTATCCTAAGTCCTCTTTTGTTTATCACATTTATGGATTCAGTCGCAAAGGCATCCTCAAAAATGAAGAAAATGAATGTAGGTATATGGAAGCTCAAACTAGTAAATGTATCAATGCCTTCATTTGCCGATGATTTAGTTCTGTTTGGAAAATCAGAAAGTGACCTTTAGTCGAATATCAACATTATGAACAATGAACTAAATAAAAGAGGAATGAGAGTAAAAATGCAAAGAAAACCAAAACAATGCTAGTAACTAGGAAGCTAAAGCACAAAATCATAAATTGGGCAGGGAGAATTTAGAACAAGTTCAAAGCTACAATTACCTAGGGGTAATGATTAACTCAGATGGAAAACTAAGAGAAGAAATCAGCGAGAGATCCAAAAGGCAATGACAATATACACATATAATCATCTAGGAAAGGCCTTTATAGGTAAACAAGAATTGTCAACAAAAACCGAAATGGCAGTATACAACACAGCTTTTCATAAGTGGCGAGAGATCGAACCTGGGTTCTCATTAGAGCCTCCGCCTCTCACTCCATCCAGTACCTTGTTGCGTATCTGATAAAGTGTTGTGACAAAGAGTGGTGACAACGACTGACACATAGTAGACCGGGACACAGCATCAAAGTAGTCAACAGCAATCAGTATAGCATCAGTCAGCGATGGTGAGAGACTTTATTTATTGAGCAGAGTACATCTTCATCACCCAAAATCATAATAGCAGGGCAGCTATCAGGCAGCGTATCTCTTTCATCTCTCCGTCTCAGATATACAGGGCAGGCAAGGCAAGGCACGCCACACTTTCACATCAGCGGTCACACCCCTTTTATACTCTCAAATGCACCCCAGCAGCCAACCAGCATTGTTACATCTACCACCCAATCACAACACAAGCTCACTCCTGATCACTCCCAAGACCAGTGGCAATTTCTGGCAAAAAATTTGCCCGATTGTGCTAATTTCAAATTTCAATGGCGTATATAGTAAACAATAACAATGACTAATTCAAAAACCAATTGTTGCATTCAAAACAATGGCAACATGTCTTCATCCTAACAAAGAACCGTAGTGATACATGCAATGATAACGACAAAATAATCATTTAAAGACGATAAAAGTGAAACAATGCCTGTAGGAAAACAAGAAAAACTGAATTCTTAAATCAAGGGAAGAAAGAACAAGTTTCAAATTTATATCAATAAAAGGTCTCAACCAGCGCTTCATGGCTGTATGAAATGTATTAGTGATGATTGCCTACATAATTGGCAAATCGGTAGGCAAGCATCCGACAAAGCACACATTTCGGCTCCAAGTCAGTGAAATTCTAATGTTACAGTGCAAAATACCATAAACAGAATCATTCTCAATTCCCGGGGTTTATACAAAACACGAGAACACACGCATTCACGATACACTTGACACGACGCACGCCACCAGGGAAACACACACTTACTAACACAAACGCAGGTAGACAACATACACGTTGCATTGGCTTCACAACACACACTTGTTACTTTTCGCAGCCAAGAGTCCACGCTTTCTAATTTTATGGGGCGGTTGTTAGTAATGTTAATGTTACTGTTACTCATAAAACGCACACACGTCTCTCTTCATACATATCCTAACGGGAAGAACTGTAATAAACAAAATGATGAAGAATATTTATCTTAGGACAAATAGACCCCTGCTACATGTAAACAGAATGAATGACAATAGAATAGCTAAATCAGTAAACAGTGCTAAAACTCAAGGTAAAAGACCAAAGGGCAGACCTCGGAGAAAGTGGGAAGAAGATATAAAAGAGGCATTAAAGCAAAAAATTTAACTTTGAAGGAACGAAACAGAAAATGTCAGGACAGGGCAGCCTGGAGAAAGATCATTTCGGGTATCTAAACCCATACACCGGAAGGTAGAATGGGAACTGATAAAGAAAAAAAGAAAGAATAATATACTTTTACTGTGGCATTATCTGTCAATACTGTCATCCATGCTTAAACTTACAAGTAACAAACATGTCGGTGACAGTGTCACTTGTCAGTTGTGATGCATTTATTTTGACACCCACAGTTTTGACATTCAACCTGATCTCATTAATGTGAAATTCATCACAATAAAAAACAAGAATAAACATCGATAAAATCTTTATCCGTTTTCAAATAATAAAAATAATTTGGTTTATTCAGATAGGCAATAAATAAACAATTGTTTTCATGAATTTGAAAAAAAAAAACAACAACCCACACAGCATTTCATGAAATTCCAAAGGTTTTTCTTTTTTCATAACAGCTAAGTAACAATTCAAATTTTTTGCTGAGTACAGGTTAATCAAAAGGTCAAACAAGTTTAAGTTTCATACAAGGTATTCTTTTAAAACGAATAAAACACATAGATGTGTTTATAGCAATATCCATTCACATCATTATACACATTAAACACTACTGATTAAATGATTTTACAGTAAATCTAAATTGCAATAATTTTCAAGCATCATTTATCACTATCATATCATATGGAATACGCCATTATTAGTAACTATCCCATAATGTCCATGCTCATACATTGCTGATACTCACACACATCATGCACTCCATTCTTTGTGTTTCATATTTCTACTAACACTTATCATACACACATACAAAACAAATAAATGGGAAGCTGTCATTTCTCATTACATAACTATATAAAACACTGCTGTAGTTGAATTCTCTCCTGGCTTATTTCCCTTTGCCTGCAGTGATGATGTCTTTAGCAGCAATACGAGAGACAACAGCATCCAGCATCGGAAATACTGCCGTCTCTTCTTTTGATAGTTTGTAAATCTGTTGCAAGTAGAAGTAAAAGAACAGACTCAGGCATTCTGTTACTTTTCTAAGAACACATAAAGGCCTATACAATAAAAGTATGTTTCTTTCTTTCTTTCTTTATCAGTTTCCATCTTACCTTGCGGTGTATGTGTTTAGATACCTGAAAGGATCTTTCTTTATTTATCAGTTTCCATCTTACCTTGCGGTGTATACGTTTAGATGTCTGAAATGATCTTTCTCCAAGCTACCCTACCCTGTCCTGACCTTCTCTGTTTCCTTTTAAAAGTATCTACTGCTTGTATACAAAAGTGCACTCACGTCAAAAAGAATAATAGTACATTTAGGTACAGTTGTATTAATGCTTAAAAAGAAACTAAAGTTCCCGCAAGACATTTACAACCCCATTGTGTGGGAGTGTAACCTGGCCTCCATCAAATTGACATGGGATAGGTCATAATACATCGCCTCTAGACAGGACACTAGTCTGATACATGTTTTACTCTACAGCTGATGTTAGAACTACTCATTTGCACCTGAATTGAGGGTGGAAATATATGTTCAATGTATTTCACATGGAATGCAAAGGGTGGACCTAGCATTACAAGGATTTGAACTCAATTTCTGAGTTTCAAGTCCAGCAACCTTACCCTCAGGCTACCAAGGTCTCTTCTAAGCTAACACAGAAAAAAGTAGACCATATATATAAAGCTCAATTTCACAAAGGTACACTGTAAACATCAGTCATCAAAGTTTCATGAATATCTGTCACAAAATCTACATTATCCGGGCAGTGGACAGGTCAGCACCTGTACAGGTAGTAGATAGTCCCGCCCTCCACGCATCTCCTGCTGCCTTGCAGGTCAGTCTTGGCTGACCAAAGGCTAAGGGAGTTAACTCAGACAAAAAAACAACCTGCTGCCTTGCAGGTCAGTCTTGACTAACCAAAGGCTAAAGGAGTTAACCCTGACAGAAAATAACAACCTGCTGCCTTGCAGGCTGGTCTGGAATGACCAAAGGCTAAGGGAGTTAACCCTGACATAAAATAAGAAGGCCTGGTAGGGGGCCTCAAGGTAGCAGCCCCAACATCTACCTAGGGTACAGTGGGCTTATCCCCTGCTTATCCAAAACCTTCACTGATGCAGAGATATAAAAATAATATAACCGGCTTGACCTTTCAACGACGAAAATGGAAACGAACACGGACTGTGATTTTTGGAACATGGAAAGTTAAGGCAATAAATGGAAAAGAGTTAAAATTAGTTGAAGAAATGGAAAAATTCAAAGTAGACATTTTGGCCATTACAGAAACAAAGAAAAAAGCACAAGGAATAGAAAATGTAGGACCAAATCATATTTTAATCTTCTCAAGAATAGATGTCAAAGATAGAGCTAGAGCAGGAGTAGGTCTCCCAGTGCATAAAAGGCATGAAAAGCTACTAGAAAGTTGGAAATTTATAAGCCCACTGCTATTAGAGGTAAATATTAAACCAAAAAGAAGAGAAATTAAATTATTAATAGCTTATGGACCAAACGGAGAAGCCACTAAAGAAGAAAAATATATCTTCGAAAAGGATTTACAAATAGCTGCAGAGAATCTTAAACACAAACAGGAACTAATGGTTTTAGGAGATTTAAACGCTAGAGTAGGCAACAATATAGAAACATCAGGAGGAGTAGTAGGTAAGGAAGGAGAGACAACAACTTCTCCAAATGGAGACAGACTAATAGATTTTTGCCTAAAGAATAACATGAAAATAGCCAACACCTTTTTTCCTCATAAAGATATCCACAAATATACAAGAGTAAATGAAGACAGGTGTGAAAAGTCAATGATAGACTACATAATAGTTAGCAGCTCCCTTTTTTACAGTACATTGGATGCAAGAGTAAACAGAGGCAGAAATATTTAGTGATCATCACCTAGTGATTGCCAAAATGAGATTACTGACCGAAGAAAACAAACAGAAAAGGAAAAAGAAGAAAGTTACTAAACTCAAAATAGAGCAACTAAATAAACCAATAGTAAAAGAGACATACCAATCTAGGCAACAAAGATTTGATCAGCGAAAAGGCATAATGGATCTGAATGATAGCACAGTAGAATAAAAATTGGCAATTACATAAAGAAACACTCCTCATTAGTACTCAAGAGGTCTATGGTAGGAAACAAATTAAAGGAGAGGGAAAAGAACAGCATGGTGGAATGAGAATGCCAAAACTAAGATCAAAGAAAAGAAGGATGCCTGGAAGAAATACTTGCAAACAAAGAGACCAGAAGATAGGCAAGATTACATGAATAAAGGAACTATCGCCAAAGAGGAAGTGGGGAAAGCAAAACAGGAACAATGGGAAGAGTTTGGACAAAGACTTCAAGAAAGCTATCAAGGAAATCAAAAACTGTTCTGGGGGGCAATGAACAGCATGAGATAGACCAAAGCATGCCCAATACGACTTATTAAGAATACCAAAGGAGAAATAATGAAAGAAGACAGCCAAATCATGGAAGCATGGAGAAAATATTTTCAACACTTACATAATCCCTCCAGAACATATGAAACAAGGAGTAAAGATCAATTAGTAAGAGAAACAAGTAAACCAGAGGAGACAACTGAAGATGTAGATATAGCAATGGAAGAAATCCAAACAGCTATAAGAAAAGTGAATAAGGAAAAGCCCCAGGAGCAGATCAAGTTTATCCAGAAATGATTAAAAACCAAGGCAGAGAGGCAGACAAACTACTACATGCAATATGTCAACAAACATGAAAGTCCTGTGGTAGTACCGATATATAAGAAAGGATCAACTATGGAATGCTCAAACTATAGAGGGATATCACTACTTAGCACACCGGGAAAAATGTATGCCAGGATACTGGAAATGAGACTAAGGAAAAGAGTAGAGGATCAGATTGAAGAGCATCAGAGTGGATTTAGACCAGGAAGAAGTGTACAAGACCACATATTTACAATTAGACAAATAATAGAAAAATTCCTTGAGAGAAACATTGACTTGTACCTGTGTTTTATAGATCTAGAAAAGGCATTTGACACAGTGAGGAGGGATGAGCTATGGCATTCCTTAAAAGAACACAATGTACAGCAAAATGTAATAGAAGCCATTAAAAGTTTTTACAATAAACCAACATGTGCAGTGAGAGTAGCTGGAAACATATCTGCAGAATTTGATGTAGATATAGGGGTAAGACAGGGTTGTATCCTAAGTCCTTTGTTGTTTATCACATTTATGGATTCAGTCGCAAAAGCATCCTCAAAAATGAAGAAAATGAATGTAGGTATATGGAAGCTCAAACCAGTAAATGTATCAATGCTTTCATTTGCCGATGATTTAGTTCTGTTTGGAAAATCAGAAAGTGACCTTCAGTCGATTATCAACATTATGAACAATGAACTAAATAAAAAAGGAATGAGAGTAAATACACAGAAAACCAAAACAATGCTAGTAACTAGGGAAGCTAAAACACAAAATCTTAAATGGGGCAGGAGAATTTAGAACAAATCCACAGCTACAATTACCAAGGAGTAATGATTAAATCTGAGGGAAAACTAAGAGAAGAAATCAGCCAGAGAATCAAAAAGGCAAGTGCAATATATAACCATCTAGGAAAAGCATTTGTAGGTAAACAAGAATTGTCAACAAAAACCAAAATGGCAGTATACAACACAGTATATTGTCCTACTCTCCTCTATGGCAGTGAAACCTGGACCTTAGACAGTAGAGAATACAGTAGAGTACAGGCAGCTGAAATGAAATATCTAAGAAGAGTAGTAGGGAAAACTAAAAGAGACAAAATCAGAAACACAACAATAAGAGATTAAACCAAAGCAGATAGCATAAAAACTAAGATAAAAAATAAATCAATTGAGATGGTTTGGGCATGTTAACAGAATGAATGCCAATAGAATAGCTAAAGCAGTATGCAGTGCTAAAGCCCAAGGTTAAAGACCGAAAGGCAGACCTCGAAGAAAGTGGGAAGAAGATATAAACGAGGCATTGAAGAATAGAAATTTAACATTTTTGGACGGAAACAGAAAATTCCAGGACAGGGCATCCTGGAGAAAGATCATTTCGGGCATCTGAACCCATACACCGAAAGGTAAAATGGGAACTGATAAAGAAAGAAAGAAAGAAAAATCTACATTGTAAAAGTTGGCAGTATAAATAAAATTTACAATTTGTTATTAAGACTTGAAATATCAATTATTAAAACCACAATATGAAAATTTGTGTCAAAAGAACTGATCAAACAGTCAAATATTTTCAGTTCAAAGCATCGTCACAGAAAGTACTTTCCCTATCTCTATAATTTTATCAAAGGCAACAAATACATGTGCAACTTATTGTCGGATTGAAGCATTTTTTAGTATAAAATCTGCACACAGTAACCCCTCCCCTTCCGACATTCCCTTTCTCCCCCTGCTCCAGAGCCTTCTCATTCCAAGCAAAAGAAACCCCCAAAAATATCAAAAACACAAACAAACATTCAAACCTTAGTTATAGCATTTTTGTCCGCCAACTCAGACACTTCTGCAACAGGAGAAGGAGCTTTTCCTAGAATGTAGCAAATCTTGTTCAGCCTTGCATCATCGTTGTCATCGATGAGAGCCACAAAGACACTGTTATCGCCATCTGCCGCTCCCATAGACTTAAACGACTCAGAAATCTACAACAAGTAAAAGAAAATCAGGATGAAAAACTTAAAAGGAAGAATTCAAAAGATAATTACATTGTCAAGCAATAAAACCACGCATGCAGACATTTTCTCAAATAAATTTTGGTGGTCAAGACATTGCCATTTTATGTAAGCTATTAGAGTCATGCAATGAAGTGCGAAATGACCAAGCTTATGCGAGTGTAGTCTATATAGCAAAAAATCGACAGGAGTAAGTTTGCATGCTTTAGTCCGAAACGTGTTTGAGGATGGCATGCTTATAGGCGGCACTTACTATATCTCTCTCAGTATGCAGTCATTTTGAGCATTTGTCAAACAATACCCCAAGTATCAAAAAATAAGCCATTTAGAACAATATCAAATTATCAACTCCAGGCCTTAAAAAATCTACCACCTGAAAAAAAATGTTTTGAAGCTGGTATGCCAAGCAATTTGCACAAAAAAATCTACAAAACGAACAACAAATTATACTTAAAAAGCCCCAAAATGTCAATGAATTACGAATTGTAACAAAGAATAATTTTTTTTATATACATGTATAAACAAACCACAGGCAAGAATGGACGATTGATAAAAAACAAAACTTGTTATAAAGTATTTAGATGACATCAAAGAAACTGAGGAAGATATCATGAATACATTTTCCCCTTCATGCTTAAAATTTGTATAGACACACATGTCTTTGGTAGTATTATTATTCATCAACTCACATTCCTGGTGGGGGACAAGCAAAACAAGATTTCAGAATGGACGTTTTTAGTTGTCATGGACTGGGTCTTGAAGAGGTGAACAGCTTTGTTGGCAGCAACCAGCACTTGAAAGGGATCAAGTATCTGAAGAAAAAAATAATTTTAAATTCTTCTTTACCAGGAAGTGGGTAATTTTCTAGTTTTGTTGTTCTTAGAATTAACGCAGCTTCTGATAATAAGGGAGCAAGTTTTGCAGGCTTACAAAACAACTGTTTGGAGAAACTTTAGTTTGTGTCGAATATAAGATTACAGTGGGAGCCGAATCCACCGAGATCGCACTCACCGAAATGTCGGCTACAACGAGGCCAATAGAAATCCCACTTTTTTCCCCTTCATTTTCTTTGTAAAAATATGTCACACCCAACGAGGACCTGGCATGTGTAAAATCACATACAACGAGGTTGTGCCAGTCGATAAAGGCAGTGAAACAACAACTTCTCCCTCGATTCACTTCGTTTCGTGAAATTTTTCACCAGGTACCAGCACCTATACGCTCAAGTCATTCACTGACGCTTCACTGTATGCGTGTTTGTGTTTGGGAGTCGAGGTTGATTGTTAACAGCCAGACTAGGCTGTGTCGTATGACTATAAGCAGAGATACTAGAACAATTGGTCTACTCAACTGTAGTATTGTTGGTGTGAGTGAGTGGAAGATTAGCTAGTGGGGAAAAGCACTGGACCAATCAAAAGGATTTCAGTGGCTGATATGACATCGTTAAACGCCAAGGGTTAAGCCTAAGCCACCTTACTATATATATGGAGGCTCAGGGTAAGGCTAACAAATTTAATCTCTGTTGCTCGCTTTCTTCTATTTCTATGCCATGTTAGCATTCACACCCGTAACTCGCTGTACCATGGCTTAATTCTGATTCATCGAAATGGCATCTATCTCTACATCAAAACCCAGAAAGCACAAATGCCTTTCCTTTGATTGTGAAATTAAACGGAAAAATATTTGATGCTGATGAAATGGGAAGTTCCTTGTTGACTTCACATTCAATGAAATGTCTCATATAATGAGGACCTTTCTATCTTTCTTAGGATGGAATAAAAACATAAATTTTCCGTTTTAATGGAAAAAAAGATATTTTGGGTAAAAAACACTTTTTCAGAAGCATTGTGTTCTCTTTTATCAAACTTTTAATGGAAAATCTTTGCACACTAAAGACAAAAATCTTGATAAACAGTTAAATTTAAACATTCCTTCAAGTTTTGACACAGTCCTTACTCAACTACAACTGGTTTCTCTTGTTACTAGAATGAATATATGTAAACACCCATGGACATTATGTAAACTTTGGAAATGCTCCTTTTTTATGCATGCTCACAAGATCCGAAACCATGTTAAAAAAATGGCCAGACATATCTGAAATTAGGCAAATATTTAACGACGCAAACGTCTGTGTGATTTAAAAGATGGACGCCATAATTTGCTCAAGATTACGACGTCATTTTTTCTAAATTTAAGATGGCGGTCACTCAAAGCAGATACAGTATAAACTGCTTGCTAAATACTTGAAAATCTGGTTCACCATGGGATGTAATATATTATGAAACCATATGTTTAAGAAGTTTCTGAAGCAATTTATTCTAATTTCATTACGTTTGCATAAAATCAAACATGATAATACGTAATTCCAGCTAACAAAATTTATTCAATTTGACATCCAACTATCTGATAAGTCAGGCATAATACATTGTAGGTGTTATCGAGGTGATTATTATTATCAAACTTTACCCACACTTATAAGCTGTTTGCTCTCAGAGAAACTAATGTAATGATTCAACTAGAAATGTATGTAATGATAAGAAAACTTTAAAATGTAGGTATTGCTATCCAACTTAATTTCCACGTTTTCATGCATGCACCCATTTAAAAACAAATTGAATTGCACATATCATGTTGAAAAACTCGACAACACACATTAAACAATCTATGAATAAAGGGTGTGCTCGCATTAACTATTTTGATATATTACAGTGTCGTGATACTACATGACATGGCATTCTGTTATTATAATGTCTGTGCGATAAGTCACTCAAAATCAATCGGTTATTTATCGAACTACTCATTTTCAAACTGACTGAGTTTGAAACGGCTCTCAGTCAATTCGCGTCAGATCCTCGGAATTCAAAGCTTTCAAATAGTACAAGTCGTACCAGAAGAGTATTGTAAATGTTACTGCTCCCCACCGAAACCCGAGCGAGTTCCTACTTCAACCTTGAGCAAAGTGAATCATGTCAGCATGGTTCCTTTAAAAGTCGGAGTATCTCCAACTTCATTGATCTTCTTTTTATGTTTAATAGTGTTCACTCTTCAACTTTAGAACAGTCTATGGTGTAAGTACTTTGAATTACTGTAAGGTATTTGTGACAAAAACAGATGGCCAAGCCAGAGGCAACGCTGTTTCACACTGTGACTACACTTGCCACGACAAGCATGGCAGTCTCAGGCGTGAGAGACCCGCTGACCCACATTTATACCAACCTTTTTTCGTATTTGTTTACATAATGCAAATACGCTATTTACCTTTGACAAACAGGGGTTTGAAACCACAACCACCTCCACTTATGACCATCTTCTGGCATCCCCATTTAGCTGGATCAGGGTAGCTGGAGGGAAGAACATGGTGGAAAGTGCATCCTGTGTTGGTGGAAACCTCTCAAATGGTTTACGCTTGTGGAAACGCATTTCACACCTGGCTCGGTTCACAGAAGCTTTTAGAGGGGGATCAAAGAGCTGCACAACAAATACCTCTATGGATGCCATGGTGTCTGCATTGATCTCTGCAACTTTTGTGTCACGGTATATTAAAAAGCTACTTCAACCTTTTGAAGATACCGACACCTTGTTCTTTTTCCAAAAACAGCTCTGAGAAAATGAAAAGCCAGGAGTGATGCAAATGTACGGGACCTGCCATTAGCATAGGTGTGCTTAGAGTGACCAGCGGCATGCAAAGATACGGGACCGGTCTGAAAAGGGTTAAGAACCCCCTACTATTTTACCATACAGAAGTCTAGCCTTATCAGGGTTAATGCAAAATAGATACACAACACTTAAATACCATCTGGGTTTTGAGGAGGGATGTTTCCAAAGAGCCTGACATAACACATTGTCTAAGTTCTTTGCATGATTCAACATTTCTGAATAAGGCAAACGTTATTGTTGTGTCAGGATACAGCCGGTGCTGTACTTTCATTTCAGTATCCGCCATTTTGAGTTGCAAGGGATGGATACATTGTTTAATTTAAAATTCTTTAATTCTCTAAAAAAAAATTGCAAGGAAAAAATAAATAGTGGAAGAAATATTAGAATCAGATTGTAAAATTTACAATTGATAACTTATTCTATGTTTTAATCCCTAAAATAGCAAAGAAAACTATTTCATACAAAGATAATTAATAACATAATGAGCTGTTATTCCTGGGGAGACAACTCCGTATCGTTAGGATAAACAACAATGGCTGACACTTTCTTCGAGCTGCAGAAAGAAGGCATTCTTAAAAAGTTCTTTACGGTGGACAGGGAGATCTTTCAAACTTTCCAGATGGAGCTAAGGTAAGAATTTCCTTTACATAATGATCTTCTACAAGTCGTTCATTTGCTACATGCTGATCAAGATCTAGACTAAGAATCTATTCTAGATCTAGAGAGCTAGAGTTAGAGAGATCTATTTAAATACTAGAGATATAGAGAATCTAGATCTAGATCTATCTAGATTTGTTAGAGATGAGATCATTTGGACATCAGTTAGTTAAGTTAAAAAAGTTATTTAGATTAAAGCTTTACTTTCCCCCCAACCTGGTTTATTAGTACTCTGTAGAGTGACTTGCACGACGGTGAAATTCACAAACCGTGTAAGTTTAGGAAGGCGTTATTGGGAGTCGACTCCCTGTAATTTCAACTGGTTATTGGGAGTCTGACATTTTTTTGGGTGAAATTCCATTTTCCAAGATCTTTTCCATTTCTGCAATGTGTCTAGGTCATTTTGAAGTATTTTAGTAGAGGCGTTGTTGTTTTTTATTTCTCTGTACAATAGACTGTCATCTGCAAATAACCTAAGTTTTGTACCTGATGTAAGTTCGTTTGGTGTGTCGTTAATATATATATCAAAAAGAGTAAAGGATCTAAAACTGTACCCTGGTGGTACTTTGCAACTGCCATTATTTTACTTTCTACCTTTTCATCTGCAAGAGAGAGAGAGAGTCTAGAGGGAGAGAGAGAGATTTGATAACATTTATAAAAATAGACGAAAAAACAAAAGCAACTAATTCTTATTAAGTTATTTTCGACTCCTAATAATGCCAAATGATTATAGGGAGTCAACTCCCTGTAATGTCAACTGGTTATTGAGAGTCTGACATTTTTTTGGGTGAAATTCCATTTTCCAAGATCTTTCCCATTTCTGCAATGTGTCTAGATCTAGGTCATTTTGAAGTATTTTAGTAGAGTCTTTGTTGTTTTTTATTTCTCTGTACAATAAACTGTCATTTATAAATATAGATGAAAAAACAAAAGCAACTTATTCTTATTAAGTTATATTCGACTCCTAATAATGCCAAATGATTATAGGGAGTCGACTCCCAATAATCACTTCAGTAAGTTTAAGTTGTAATTAGTAAGTCCAAGTTAGGATGTTTTGAGAAAGAAAAACAAAAGATGCTGCACGTTTTAATTGATTTTCACAGAAATACACACATGGTTTGCAAGTGTCAAAAAAGACACCCAAAAGGGATACACAGATTGCTCATATATATGGCATCATATGAGCAATCCGTGCATCCCTTTTTTGATATTATATATATGGCAGGTTTCACAAAAATGGAACCCAATGATAATGTTCTTGAACACTTCAATTAATCGTTCTCAAAGTCTAATTGATGAATCTTAACATTTGGTCCATGTATAGCTTTGACATCGCAGATATAAAAAAAATAACATTGGGAAATTTGCTTTCAATTTGTGTGTTTTGTGAATGTGTTTTGGGTGCGAACATTAGGAATTGAGACCGCTGGCATGTTTTCCCTCTTTTTGATAAAAAGCCTACCTTAGGGTAGGTGAGGTCAACGACCTTTTATATTGTTTTCTTCAATTCCATGTGAAAGAGAATTGTTCAAAGAAAATTTGACCAGGTTTAAATTTGTTTATCTTTTGCAGTAATCACATGAGGCAGGGTTCAGATTTTCGTTATTATGTAACAATTGTGGTCTACAAATGAACACACAGTAAGAGCTGAAAACAATTGTTTTATGATCTGGAGTGAAAGAAAACGTATTCCTACAGCCATTTATCCTGTAAAAGACAATAAAAAATCATAGGTAGCTCTAATGAGAATGATGAGATTACTCTAACGGTCTGCGTGACCTTACGTTTGCACAAATTTATTTATTTTTTATATGGGATCTAATGACGGTAATATCGTGTCGAGCTATTTTCTCGTTGTTCATTTTGTGTAAGACTATAGAGAAATCATGAAATTTTGTTTTTAAATTCTCCGTCGACTTTGCAGAATATTTTATCTTTGTCTGTCTCCTTATGATCGCCCGCTGACGTGCGCACAAAAATGTAGATGATGAGCAATCATTAGAAAGGAGACGGATCAGATTAGATTCGGAGACCGTTCAGGTTAGATTCGGTTGCATTAGCAAAACCTGCTTTGGCTTATGTCGTGAGTGAAACTTATGGAAAGAAGTCTGGCAATCAATAGGCTTTCATGATTTATTACGTTTTAATAAATAAAGACGAGATAATTGGCAATACGGTAGTGACTCTACGTTTCCACTTTGCAGTCTTCTTCGCATAACAATACAATATTACTAAAAACGCATTTAAACGAGAGAGAGAGAGAGAGAGAGAGAGAGAGAGAGAGAAAGAAATAATACTTATAGCACAGGTTCAAGTAGAGTTCAAGATTTGTCAGCCACCGCTCCCATCCCATATTCGGCGAAGTTTAAACCAGAGTTTGTAATCGTATTTGATGTGAAATGTTGACAGTGCTAAAGTGCGATATCCCAATGTGATAAATCTAGAATCTAGATAATATTATATAGATCTATCTAGGATAAGTATGCACCTTCCCTCCAACCCTGCAACAACTCAGATTTTTGGTGGTTTATTTCTGATTACTTCTGTGGAAAAAAATGAAAATTATTTTTTAGAACTATGAACCTCCACAAACACGTTATAAATGATAAGGCCCTTCCTATGCCTCACGAGTTATCGTTCTCTTTGCTAAAATCCCAAATCCTAACACATATCATTTCCTGGCCGATGTATATGCACGGATTGATCTCTTTTATTTTATCAAAGCCTTATTAAATATCTTGTTCAAGAATGGGACAATTGAGACTACAGTGATTGAATTTGGATATTTTTAAACACAAAACATGATTTTATTGCCTGCTCGAGTGCCTTATGCCATCATTGTGTTTATATACTTAAGATCAATATGATTTTAAGTTTGAAATTTTCACATTTTACAGTACGTTTGTAATGAAAATCCAAAAATGTTAGAAATGATTATTAATTCTCTTGCAAATGCAAGACGTGGCAAGCATGCTTGCCCTTTTCTTTCTCTCGTTTAAAAAAAGTAAAGTTAAACTCCTTTGAGGTCATGATGGCCCATAGAGCCAAACCCTATACTGGTTTCCAGGGGCGGATGTAACCCTAAACAACTATAGGGACACTTTAATGAACGGTAGGCCTAATAAAATGGAATAACAAATATCAACGAATACGACATCACAAGTACATTCTTTTGCTTTATGTGTAGAGGAACCGAGCTCGTTTGGTCTTCAATGATGCAAATCCATTGATGTCTCTTTGGTGTAAATTATTCATACACCTTATTAAACCCTTGTGAAATGACATTTAAGACAATTAAAAGCATTTATTCAATCCTGTCCCATAGTGTCTCGGATAAATATGTTGTTATTCGTTTGTCATATATTTGACAGCATTGACCATATGGGTTAAACTACATTGATACCTCTTATTAATCTTAACCTTTTCTTTCAAATGTTTCATGTCTGCGTGACCACTTTGTGACTGAATTTTATTGCCTCCAAATAATAGAAGCAAAACAAGCGCTTTTTTTTCTACACTAATACTTAATAGTCAACCATTTGACAGTATCATACGAGGCGGGTTTCCCAGAAAGCTGAAAACACGATGTTTTTCAGTTGATAAGGTCCTAAATGTTATATTTGTAGCTTATCCTCATGCTTTAAACTTTTGACGTTATTTTTAAAAAGAAAACCTACCTCATTCACCATTAAATTAATAAACACATTTATCATTATGAGCACAGAGATCAATAAATTATTATAAATTTATCCACCTTAAGACTGTATAGTAATAAGTACCATTTCAGTGCCGTGATCTGTTTGTAATTAGATCTACATACAAACAATTATCAACTAGGCAGCTGTGCTAGGCATTACGCTGGTAGGTAACAAGTAAATTATCAATCTTTTTTCAATTCTGAATTTGGAAAGTATTGTGAGTTTAAAATACAATTTGAAAACTGATCATTTTAATTGATATAAGTATATGTTGTTGTTGTTGTTACTAATCCAGCAGTGCTCGGACGTAATTTTTCTTCGACCCAGTGCCATGTAATGGTATCTGCAGGGGTCTTCCATCTATTGCGGAGTTCCATAAATAGTGTTCCAAGTATCAGGTTTCTCGGGAAGTAGCTTGTCGCGTAGGTCTTTCAATTTGTGGCATTCAAATAGGTGATGGGTCACAGTTTCATTTCATGGGGTTCGTCACAAAAGCGGGTACACTGGGGCATATTTAGGATTTATTCTGTTTAGATGCATGTTTAGCTGCATGTGGTGTGTTCGGAGCCTGAAGATAGTGACTTGATCTTTTCGTTTAAGTTGGTTGATGTTGTCATTTGTTTGAGGGGTTACCATATGTCGGTATAAATCTCTTCCAGTCTTTCCCAAAACCCATCTGTTCATCCAGTCCTCTTTGCTGTTAACTTTGATGATTTGTTTTGCGGTCTGCATTGTAGTTTTTGTGTTTGGTTGTTCTTGTCTAGATCCCCTTTTGGCAAGAGTGTCTGCTTTGTCATTTCCTGGTGTGTTTACATGTCCAGGGATCCACTGCATTACTAGGTCAACGCCATGGGTTTTAATTAGTTGGTCAGCTTCTAATCGTGTATTAGTATATTATAAGAAGATATGTTAATTCATAATATGTTAATATGCATGAGCAAAGCTTAAAGATTAGGCCTAAAATTGTAAGCCAAACAAATAAAATACATAAGTTTTGCCAGTTTTCATTTACGCATGCCAATGCGCCAAACGTGGGACACTGACGCAAAATGTCCCGAACCATTCTTACCTGTTAGTCTTTAAGGCCTTCAGTTTAACCTACATTGGGTTCTCATTTCGTAGTGAAGGTGATCAGCTCTGGAGGACACAAACGCAAAATGTCCCCCTCTAAAGATAGACTCACTCTCACCGCCCGCTTGGCATGTCCCTTAGACTGTCCTGCCGCATCACGTGATACTGCTCACAGGCTTTGTCTAACTACTACTATTAGATCTGTCTACGAGAACTAGCACTGAAGGTTTCCGGGGCCTTCAATAAATTTGTATTATTTTCATTCTAGAGTTATATGAAAATGTATTGGTGATTAAATCGTTGACCTGTCAGGGAGGACACTGTCTTGTGTATCCGTATGGTAAATCCGCCCCTGCCGATTTCTGTGTTTCTATAGCATAAAGTGAAACAGATGGAATACATCCCCTTTTTTGAATTGAACACTAGTCTGACACATGATTTACTCCTGGGTGACGCTGGTACCCATTTACACCTGAATCAAGGAGGGCAAAACGTTTTTTATGTGTTTGTCTCAAGGAACACTCTGTTGGGCCCAGCATAGCCAGGATTCGAACACGGGAGCTTATGTTCCCAAGTTTGACAGCCTAGCAACTAGGTGAGGGATACCACCTTCAAAAGTATTTAGTTCATTGTGTTGGCAACTTTGTTTTAATCAATAAGAAAAGCACAACTAGTATCAGTATTAGTGTATTTTAAGCCAATACAATTTCTACTTCAAAGCTGATTTAAATAGATATTATTCTTGGACCACTGTTCCTCAATGTCAGGACTTTTTTAATATTTACTCATAGGCCACGTTTCATTACCGAGTTACCAAGACTAATGAAGAAAAGACTGTGTTGGATGACAGCAGGAAAAATGACAAACCACTGGAACTCATCTTTGGTAAAAAGTTCAAGATGGAAGTTTGGGAACAGATTTTGAAGACGATGAAGGTGAAAGAAGTTGCTGAATTCACGTGTGACATCAAGGTATGGGATACATAATGATATAACTTTCAGTTGAATGAGTAAGAACTAAGTAAGTCTATGAATTTATACTGTTGTTATGGTATTAATGTTTTATTAGAACTATTGAGAATAAGTTTTTCCTGTAAAAATATTTTTCATGTGTTTTGTTGTCATGTAAGACATGGTGTGAAAGTTTAAATCTTTGAGAATATCAACCGTTATTATAACAAAATGCCCTCACCCCGCATCAAAAAATTGCAGTTGCTTTGTGTTAACTGTGTTTAGTTTTATGCTCAAGAGATCACTGAAAGAAAAAAGGTATTACTGTAAAATGGTGTTGAAATGAAAGCATTTCAATTAGTTACGATACTTTAATGTATGTTCATTCACATCAGCCATAAGCTAATAATCTTTGAATTAAGATAGGACTTAAACATTGTTCTTAGATTGCATTTTAAAATCGCCTGGGAAATCTTGAATTGTAAAACTTATTTTTTTTGTCTCTGTTTCTTGTTGACTGTTAGAGAGGTGGGGGGGGGGGCACCTGGATTGGCGAGTTTGGGACCAAAATGTTGACTTTCTATCCTTTGCATATTCGGGTAGAACAATCATTTATCTACAAGATTATGGCAAAAAAATGTCCATATGACATATAAATTTTTTTTTTTACTAAATATTTTGTAGGCGAGGATAGGTAAAAACAATAAAAATTTTGACGTACATTACCTTTAACACTCACTGAGAAGATTGGCACTGAAAACCCCTTTAGCAGTGACTAATTGCCAATGTGGCAACACAGTTCTTTTCCTTGGCTTTCTGGAACACAACCTTGTGATCAGCCAAGTGCTTTGTTGAATAAGAGGTGAAGGCCAGCGTATGTAAACATACGCACAAATATAGGAATAGAGGGAGAGAAAAAAATGGTCATTTCGACGGCTGTTTTCACAGCAATGCACATCTAAACCTAGTTTTATGATCCTCTTTACATTAATAACAATGCCAGAGACTGTCGAAAGAGTCAGGGGGCTGCTATCAGAAGGGCAACCCGTCTGAAGCGTTTGCTTTATACTTTATGTTATTTTCTTTTCATTTCTTTACTTGCATTTTTCTCGAAATGTAGTTTTTTCACACTAAAATTCTATCTCCTCCGTCATTTACCGACTAATTTGTATAATATTTCGCACACAGGTTCCTCTCATCAATGTTACTGAAATGATATTGGTTTTTTTTTATATCTTGTAAACTTTTTGAGAGAGAAAAAATTGTAATAAAAATGTTATTTTTGTGTATAAACAATATAGATGCTATTTTCAAAAAGTCATTAAAAAATATTATCCAAAATATCTATAAAAAAACTGATGTCATTCTTTAGATATTGAATGGATAAACAAATCTGTGCAGGTTTTGAATGATTTTATTCATAACTAAGAGAGGAGATCGATTTTGAATATTGGGTCAAAATCCAAGATGGCGGCCATTTCCTCCATTCTCTTGAGAATAGAAGTAAACACAGTTAAAAACAAAGCTACAAACTTTTCAATGATATAGGATGACTATATTTTGACAGTTACTCATATATATACTAAAATCAAAAACCGTAACTCAAAAGCAAAATAAAATCACTTCACCCCCATTTAACATTTGGGCCACCATCAACAAAAACAAAACAAAAAACAATCAACCTCTGCCTAAAACAAAACAAGAAATCAAACCAATTCATAACACCCCTTCTGCTTACAAAAAGAGAAAAAGAAACTGATTGGTTAAATTATCCTATGTAACAGCGTTTTGAGTTTGATCTATGGGTTTCATATATAAATACTTTTTAAAAAAATTGAAGTTGAAGTAAAGGTCTTCTCTTTTTTCTCTCTTTCTTTTGTTTTCTGTTGATACCAGGGTTTGTCTTCTTTCTTTTTTTCTTTCTTTCTTTTGTTTTCTTTCTTTCTTTCCTTCTCACGTTCTTTCTTTCTCTTTCTTTCTTTATTTCATGCTTTCTTTCTTTCTTCTATGTTTCTCCTCTCTGTTTATTTTCTCTCTTCATCTACACAAATTATTTTTCTTAGCATACAGCTGTGTATCCTGTTGTGATCAAAAGTTTGCGGGATATCTACAAAGGAACCTCCAACAACGGTTGTCAGGGGCAACATTCTTGTGGTATGATGGCCTTGGCTAATCATGGAACTGGCTACCCAGATTTGGACGAATTAATGAAAAACCCCCAGCCACTTATCTTCTGTTTAGGTGATAAATAATTAGAATTTGTGTTTTTTAGATTTGTGACGCAATCCCTTTTCTCTTGGCATATTAGTATTGCTTTGCAAAATGATCATCATCACCATCATCTTCTCTTTATTAATTACTATTATTTTATTTATTAGTATTATTATTATTACTATTATTCTTGTATTATTATTATTATTATTATTATTATTACTTTTACTACCATATGTTTAATGTTTATACTAGAACGTCATAAACTCATGTAAATATTTCAAGTATAAGGAAATGGCAAAATAAACGAGCAGTTTGAAAATGCGATTGTGGTGATAGCATGATTAGATGAGGTTGACTAAATAAGCATGAATTTGATCTACATCAGGATAAATTCTACTACCCTATGTTATCTGAGCTAATTTTATATAGTTCATTAGATCCATTTCCTCTTCAAACAAACAAACAAAAAGTTTCATGGAAGAAACAATGAGTAAAGTTCCTTCAAGGCCATTATAATACAGTTGTCTCCGCCAAAATGCATTGTCCACAGGTGACAAAAACGTTGTGCATTATGGCGCAGGTGCATTGCTGTGTATTTAATTTTTACATTGCCGTTCTTGTTTGG
>JAXRKP010000013.1:10000-52500 GCA_037039925.1 Doris montereyensis | reverse complement strand
TAGTGACGAGGCTGTATTCCGTTGAAAAGACTGCGTCCTTAGTGACGAAACTGTATTCCGTTGAAAAGACTGCGTCCTTAATGATGAGGCTGTATTCTGCTGAAAAGACTGCGTCCTTAGTGACGAGGCTGTATTCCGTTGAAAAGACTGCGTCCTTAGCGACGAGGCTGTAAAATGTACTAAGTACATGTTAGTACTGTTACTAGTCACTGAAACAAAATTTAATTCCTTTATTTTTGACATTTTGTAAAGTAAAAAGTATGAAAAGAAAGAGAAAATAGTACTTTCCTTCATTCTTATAAGAGGCATCAGTAACGTAATGGTCAGCATGAGGTCCTGGGATTGCTTCCTTGCTCTGCTAGGTTTGACATTGTGTTCCTTGGGAAAGATACTTAACATGCAATATTATCCCTATTTTTTTCTTGCTATAGAACTGAAGATTTGGGCTGTAACTTGTTTTACAATACATTGAATGATATTCTTCTCTTTAGGATGAAATATTGCTGTAAATATACAACAATAATATTTTCATGTGTACTTTGTTAAACCTACAAATGACAAATGATATATGATGTGAAATAATAAATAAGATAAGTTAAGCTAAGAATGAAATTTGATCATAATTACCAATATTCTATAAATTTCCCCTAAAATGAAGTGAAAACTGATTTTATTGATAGAACTCCTCAAGCTAGAAATGCCAGAACAGTTTGAAAAGGAGACTTGGGTTATGGACGCTAAAGAAAAATCGGACAGCATTCCAAGCTTGAGAGAGGAAGGTAACAAAGCCTACAGCAGCGGCAATCTAGATCTGGCCACAGACAAATACGCTAGAGCCTTGAGCTTTTTGGAGGATCTCATGTTGCAGTATGTGTCAATGGTCAAAGTCGCTGGCCGCTGTATTTCAAATGCATTTAAGTTTAGACATTTAATTATTTTCATTGTTTGTTGTTTTTTCCTCTGAAAAATCCTGCGTGTTGATATTAATGCTCAAGAATTGAGTCAGACATAACTATGAAGAAAAAGAAAAGAAGAAGAAAATTTACCTCCACTGTTGCTACCATAATGGTTATTATTATTATTATTATTATTATTATTATTATTATTATTATTATTATTATTATTATTATTATTATTATTATTATTATTACTACTACTAGCTGCACGCACCGGAGTAACCAATATATTTGTTAATCAAATTTTTAGTAATCTTTTGTCTGCATACTCGGGTTGAATAACAAATACATGATACACTGTTGGATTCCACTACTACAAATAATTTTAACAAATTCCAAGCCCTGCGCGGTTATGAGAAATCAAAAGAATGATAATATAAAAAAAGAAATGAAAATTAAAAATAACTGGGTTCGAATCCGGTCCGATTTATAATGCATCGTCCCCGGCCGTGCTCCCTTAGCCTTCGGACATTGTGACTGATCCTGGTGTAACGTTTTAACCCGCATGGAGCCACCCATTTCATGACACACTGTGTTTTTTCGATTCACTTTGCCTAAACGATTCTTACGTCAGCGTGCGAGGTTGCCAGGGCCTAATGGCTCGTTCATGTTTTGTGCTGTGTTATGGATTAAAATCCACGTAACTTTATAACTTATGATGTTAAGATGTGAAGCCTATATATTCTGATAAAGTGTTATTAATAAGCCAAGTAACACCGTTGAATTTGAAAAAGTTGTCCTATAGCCATGATGAAACAAGAGCAAAATATGATTGGCTGCTGTAGTCAGTTTGAGTAAGAATAACTCCTACAATGCTTCTTCTTCTATCGCGTCTACATTGCAACACATTGTCTCTTTGTAGCATGAATAACACATCCCAAACCCCACGCTATTTACAGAAGATACCGTTTTATGTGTAAAGGGGTGGTCAAAACAATTCACTTCAATAAAAATCCTTTCGTTTTCTGTAACAGAAGGGTCTATTCTTCGCAACTTGAAACTAAACACCTCCTATCTACTTGGACTCACCAAGCTTCACTGGTCCACAAAGCAAGCATCAGTTTTCTCTAATATGATTGGCTGACCAAATCAGAAAACTAGTTTTAAGTTTTTTTTGAGTCAATGTGTGGAAATACAATGAAAATAGACACACTTTAAAGGCATCCCTGATCCACACGGAAATATCCGGCCTTCGCGTGACACGGTTTGCAGGAGGAAGACGGATATAGTCAGCCTTCACACTACATGGTTTGTTAGTGAAGGACAGAAATAATATAGTTATAAAATATTCTGCGCGATCTAGAACTACACGGATCTGAAACTGGGTCATTTTGTCGATCATGATGAAATTAAAGTCGCGCTAGAAAGAGGCTGAAAGGGATCACATTTTTCACCTCATTGTAATTTTTAAAACTTTTAAAGGTTAAATTGCTCATAAATGGGATTACAACTTTACCTAGATCTGTAGTCTCCTGCAAAATAATAAGTATTGGATATAGACACACTGAGGCTCCCCTGTCTATTTTTTTTTTTTATAATAGATAATTATTATTATTTTTATTTTTATTTTTGAAAGCTGAGAAGCTCATCCCTGGTAGGGTAGGTTCTTCTAGATAAATATGTACATCTTATTCTACATATGGATTCCGCTGATGCTCATGAAAAGCTTGAACTCGGTCCGTCCGTTTCTTTTGTCTGATTGTTCTTTCGTCTCTGTTTGTCAGACTTCTTTTTTTCTCTCTGTAGGGCACAATGATATTCTAGATTTATCGTTTCTGGTTCGTAAAAATCTGAAACTTATTATTTTCCTTTTGTTCATAGGTAGAGCTTATAAATGAAACAAACATTTTTTCAATCTTTTGAATAAAAGAAAATGAATGGGCCAATGCAACTCCTACACCTAATAGTGAGCGAATATGCAAATTTTGTTGTTGCCGTATAATGATCTGATTCAGTGTTACATGATCTAATTTTACGTCCATTATGTATAGCAGATTATTATTATTATTACTATTGTTATCATTATTGCTATTAATTTCATAAATATAATTAGTAGTAGTAGTAATAGTAGTAGTAGTAGTTGCAGTAGTAATGGTATTTAATTAAAATTGTTGACCGAGTAATATTGCAGTAGTAGTGGTGTTAGTGTTAGTAGTATAATACATGTATAACTCAAAGTTAAATTTTTGACAGATTAGTGAAATGGATCCAGGGGAGTACTTAATTTTGTTATCTTTTGTACTTCCAGAGAGAAACCTGGTGACGAAGAGTGGAAAAGCTTGATGATGTGAAGCGTGCAATATTGCTCAATTACTGTCAGTGTAAACTTCTTTTTCAGAAAGATTATTATACCGTTATAACTCATTCGTCAGAAATCTTGACAAAGAACCAGGTATATATTTGAAAATTATGATGTTTTCCACAGGAAGAACGATCATAGTCCCAAAAACCAAACACTGAGATAGTTGATTCATGAATTTCGAACATCTACAGATCTTTTAGATATTATATATATAACTTTTTCCACCCCCCACTTCCGCCCATGTGTCCACCTCCACCCCAGATCTCTACCCCAGACCTCCACCACTTACCTTTACCTCATCATAATGATCTGATTCTTTTTCTATTTATCATTTTTTGTTTCTACTGCTATTTATTAGATGTATGTTTGAAATGCTTTCATTTCTACTCATTTGTACATGTTGTTCTGCTATTGCCCAGTTGCTCTAGACTGTTTAGATTTGTTTAAAATTGCTATTGCCCATTTCTACTCATTCTAGACTAGTCTGCAGACTGTAGATGTTGTTTAAAAGGCTGCTATTGCCCATTTCTACATTCTAGACTGTAAGATGTTGTTTGACAGATTAGTGAAATGGATGCTATTGCCAGACTGTAGATCTTGTTTGAAAGGCTGCATTGCTACCCATTCTAGACTGTAGATGTTGTTTGAAAAAGCTGCTATTGCTATTTCTACCCATTCTAGACTGTAGATGTTGTTTGAAAGGCTGCTATTTTATACCCATTCTAGACTGTAGATGTTGTTTGAAAGGCTGCTATTGGCTACCCATTCTAGACTGTAGATGTTGTTTGAAAGGCTGCTATTGCCCATTTCTACCCATTCTAGACTGTAGATGTTGTTTGAAAACTGCTGCTATTTTCTACCCATTCTAGACTGTAGATGTTGTTTGAAAGGCTGCTATTTTTACCCATTCTAGACTGTAGATGTTTGATTTCTACCCCCACTTGTTTGAAATCTCTACCCCAGACCTGCTATTGCTATTTACCCATTCACTTTTTCTATTATTTATTCATTTGTTTTTGTTTCTACTGCTATTGCTACCCATTCTAGACTGTAGATGTTGTTTGAAAGGCTGCTTTGCCCATTTCTGACTGTAGATGTTGTTTGAAAGGCTATTTCTACCCATTCTAGACTGTAGATGTTGTTTGAAAGGCTGCTATTGCTACTTATTCTAGACTGTATATGTTGTTTAAAAGGCTGCTATTGCCATTTCTACCCATTCTAGACTGTAGATGTTGTTTGAAAGGCTGCTATTGCTATTTGTTTGACTGCATTCTAGACTGTAGATGTTGTTTGAAAGGCTGCTATTTCTACCTAGACATTCTAGACTGACTGTAGATGTTGTTTGAAAGGTTGCTGTTTAAAAAAGGCTGCTATTGCTATTCTCTACTCATTCTAGACTGTATATGTTGTTTGAAAGGCTGCTATTGCTATTTCTACCCATTCTAAACTGTATATGTTGTTTGAAAGGCTGCTATTTCTACTCATTCTAGACTGTAAATGTTGTTTGAAAGGCCCATTTCTACTCATTCTAGACTGTATATGTTGTTTAAAAGGCTGCTATTGCCATTTCTACCCATTCTAGACTGTATATGTTGTTTAAATGTTGTTTGAAAGGCTGCTATTGCTATTGCTACCCATTCTAGACTGTAGATGTTGTTTGAAAGGCTGCTATTGCCATTTCTACCCATTCTAAACTGTATATGTTGTTTAAAAGGCTTGCTATTGCTATTGCTACCATTCTAGACTGTAGATGTTGTTTAAAAGGCTGCTATTGCTTTCTACCCATTCTAAACTGTATATGTTGTTTAAAAGGCTGCTATTGCTACTGTGTAGATGTTGTTTGAAAGGTTGCTATTGCTATTTCTACCCATTCTAGACTGTAGATGTTGTTTGAAAGGCTGTTTGCTATTGACTGTAGATGTTGTTTGAAAGGCTGCTATTCTACCCATTCTAGACTGTATATGTTGTTTAAAATTTGTTGCTGCTATTGGTACCTTTCTATTCTAGACTGTAGATGTTGTTTGAAAGGCTGTTACTGCTATTTCTACCCATTCTAGACTGTATATAAAGGCTGCTATTGGTACCCATTCTAGACTGTAGATGTTGTTTGAAAGGCTGCTACTGCTATTGCTAGCCACTAAGTAGAGCACAGTCTGTTCCTTATGGTATTTTAAAATGTAGGGGAACTGGAGGTGGAAGCTATGATTGCCATCTACCATGTACAACTCTGTGACTTGTTCATTATTTCAATGTTTTTAAGGAGTCTAAATCCTTTTGCTAGTGGATGTAACTATGACTGTAAGTAAGTAAGTAAGTAAATTTCTTTCAAGGCCATTACGGCTCATCCCAGTTTTTATAACGTGAAGCGGAACAGGTGAATGATAATCACCTCTGGGACATGACGCTCCCAAACTAGTGCTTGTACCCATTTTGCACCTGGGTCGAGTGGGAAAATACCTCTTACATTTCTTTCCCAAGGAACACATGGTCAGGCCTGGCTGTGACAGGATTCGAACCCGGGATCTCATCATCTCCAGTCCGACAGTCTAACCACTCAGACACCGACGCCATGCCTGTAGTTGATTTTAATAATTTTGTTCTAGATATATATGTAATAAAGTCATTTTTTTTATCAACATAAAGGAATGAAAATGTCTTAAAATAATAAATGCATTGTGTGATGGTATACTGAGATAAGTCTCATAATCAAAGTGTACCACAAGATCTTTTGATCTTTAATATTCAAATGTTGACCTAAATTTAGGCTTAATTTCAGATTTAATAGATACAGATAGTCTTCTAAAGCTAAAACTACATAAATTAAGGATAATTTTATAGCATCTTCAGTCTAGACCACTTTACCTCTATATTTTAGGGTTTGATTTAGATTTAACGTTTATTATTCTTATGAACATATTTTGCCTAGTTTAATGTTTATTAACGTTGATTCTTTTTGCTGTAATGTTAAGCATTTTGAAGCTTCGACGAAAAGTGCTATAGAAGCGTACTTTGTTTATTTATCATTCTGAGCATCAAAATTCCTTCAGTGTTTGTAAAAGAACAGTGCCATGGATATTTTAAAAAGTAATTTTATTGTAGTTAATGTTATTCACTCACATGTCTTTCTATAGCATCAATTGTGATTATTTTATTTTATTTCCACTTTCCTTATTGTTGTTATTTGTCACCTTAACTATTCATGGCATATTGCTGTCTGTGCTGAACAGGATGTATTTGAGGAGACACCTAATACTATTCCTTAAATGAGACTATTATTATTGTTTGATTTAAGGGGAAATACCACACTAGAAGACCATTTCATTCAGAAATTATTTCAACAGGGAATTTTGCAATTTCATGGGTACAAAGGCATACCAAGATTGTACCCGAGCTGATAAGAATCATCTTTGGGTTGTAGCTGCCATGGTAACACCAATACATGGGCGCCATCTCAGATTTTTTGACAATCTTTAGGTCAATGTTTTGCTCATTCTATCAAACATGTATTTCTGAAATTTTCACACAATATTTAATGCAAGCGTTGGTTAACATTTGCACTTGTGAATAAAATGAAAATTGTAGTTTTGACGAATTTTCTTCTAATCAATATGAAACGTATAGCAAAAAACCCACAATTTTCATTTTAACAAATCACATAAATATAAAGGGGTAGAATGAAGAGGTGAAGTTTGACTTGGACATGCCTGAAACATTCACTTTTGTGATGAAGAACATAGTTTTGAGAAAAATGAAATAAGAAGAAAAATGGTCAAATTTCACTCAAAAATCCACCTCCTAAGCGATCCCATTGCCTATTGAGAGCTCACGGGTAACGCTTATCGGCCAACATAGGCAACAGGATTGTAGAAATACTAGAAAGACTCTTTGCGACTGGTCGGGCAGATGGAAATAGTATTAGTATTATTGTAGTGTGGGCCTTGTAGTAGTAGTGTAGAAGCTACTGAATATTATAATGAGTGCATATTATAAGGACTTTGTTGGCTGTCATCTCAACGTCACAGCACAGGGGATACAAAGTGGGTGTGTAAGAGTGTAAGATAATTCCATTTTACTAGAGGAGTGATGATAGAGTTTTGAGGGTCTCAAAATGTGGTGAAACAGGAGCGTTTTCTATTAGTTTTTCACGATTTTTGGTGATGGTTGCTGTGTTTTCTCACAGATAAACAAATCATAGCCTTTGGGGATGGTTTAGACTTAAATCTAAGAATTGGAATTTTAAAGAAATGCTATTACCTCAATTTAGATATTTTTGATCCCAAAGGGCCTATTTCAGGTATATCTACTGCATTTCCCTTAATGGAAGAAAATAAAAAAAAAGACACAAAGGTTTGAGAACAATAAAAATACCGGAGAGATTTGATTTAATTTTTCTTAAATTTTCAAGTATTTTTTTAGACAGAAAAGGAAAAAGTCAAGCTCTTAATTGCAACCATTAAACTGTGAACAATTTGAATATTTTTTAGACTTATTTAAATGTGTTGTGTTTTATGGACGGCACAGAATTGCTGATTTTAAACAGCTATTTTTTAAAGATATTATAAAACACTTTGAGAATCATGCATCGCGTTTTGTGCTTACTATATGTGGTAGAAAACTTACTTAATATCCGTTTACCCAATAATTTCACTCTCAGATAACATCAAAGCCTTATTCAGGCGAGGAAGAGCTCATGCAGCTGTTTGGGACACCAAAGAGGCCAGATCTGATTTTGAGAAAGTCGTTCTTCTAGATCCCAGTCTGGAAGCAGCTGCCAAGAAGGAGCTCGCGGCCATGGATCAAAAGTCAAAGAGAAGGAGACACAGGAAAAGTCCAGACTCAGGGGCATGTTTAGCTGACCTGAATGTGTGTAAAGATCTCTGTATTGTATGTGTTGTGTATGTTGAGAACTGGGAATTGAGAGCAATAGAAATAGTCATTAAAAACTTCCAACTTCAAATGATGATTTGATTGGTGCGTTGATCGTATTTGAAGGACAACTTTCATTTCGTCATGATTTAACTATTTTTGTTTATTATTTTACAATTACAACGTCATATTTTCATATCGGTGTTGACTATTTAAGAAATACATCCAAGGTTGATTATTGTTGTGTATATTGATACAGTTCATGATTATTTATTTCATGGGTTCCCAACCATTTCTATGATTCCGTAGAAAACTTTTCATATATATGTTCTTGCACCCCCAACAAACGAAATATCTCATACAGGCCTAGTAGCACTCAGGATTACCATTTCTACCGTTATTCTGTTTTCCCTCCTATTTCAAGACGTTAAAGCCTATACAGGGATGAAATTCCCGCAGCGTGCCTCTCTCTCTCTCTCTCTCTCTCTCTCTCTCTCTCTCTCTCTCTCTCTCTCTCTCTCTCTCTCTCTCTCTCTCTCTCTCTCTCTCTCTCTCTCTCTCTCTCTCTCTCTCTCTCTCACTCTCTCTCTCTCACTCTCTCTCTCTCTCTCTCTCTCTCTCTCTCTCTCTCTCTCTCTCTCACTCTCTCTCTCTCTCTCTCTCTCTCTCTCTCTCTCTCTCTCTCTCTCTCTCTCTCTCTCTCTCTCTCTCTCTCCACACACACATACACACTCACAATACATGCAACACAGGAATTAGGTAAAGAGCACCCTGTTCAAGGCAGTAGAATTGTGTTTAAAATGATATTATTACAGGTCGGCCTTCTACTACCACTACTACATGAAGGAAGTGACATTGAATAATATTTAAAGCCCCATAGGAACAAATACAAGACAAAGGTACAAAGAATAGACAGAAAAAGATCCTGACCACCTCGGGGATGGAACCCACGACCTCGCCATGAAAGGAAAGCACACTACCAACTGAGCTAACTACAATCTTGGGTTCAATCCCCATGGTAGACAGGATTTTTTTCTGTCTTTTCCTTGTATTTGTCTTGTCTTTGTCCCTATGGAGCTTTAAATATTATTCAATGTCATTTTCTTCACTTTCGTCATGCTCCTTGCCTCACTGTTTGTCTTTACCACTACTACATGAGTTTGGTTTTTTTCCAACGTTGCGTTACTTTAGCGCTATTCACACACTCTGGGTAGAAAGTTTTGGGCTTTACTTGAACTAAGGAAGCGAAGCTACTTTGAATTTAGCTTATCTCATAATATTATCTGAGACTCAAGTCCAATTGTGGATGGTTGGTGGCCGCTAATGCTGGGTTCCTCTTAGTTTTACCTGAGATCGATGCATACCTGGCGTTATCAAATGAAGTGCCATGTACGTAAGAGAAATAAGAGTAATTTAAATTTCAAAGTGTTCCGTATCTGCATTTTGGCACGCCTCGTTACCAAACAAACTGCAGTATCCGCTAGATTATTAAATGAACGGCCATATCTGTGCCTCGATTACCAAATGAACTGCCATATCTGTGCCTCGATTACCAAATGAACTGCCGCATGTGTCTCGGTTACCAAATGAAGCGCTGTATGTCGAGCTGACCATCCACTGCATCAGTCAATCGGGAGAGAAAGATGTAACTCTGAGTAACAGTCCCATAAAGCAAAACGCTGAATGGCCTGACGGGTAGGTTGGTGTCTTTCGTTTATCGAGTTACGTTAGTCAAGTGGACGGGTCAATCTTGTTTAGCTGAATCAGATCTGAGGAGTTACATTACAATTAACAATACAAACAAAAAAATTGACACTTTTGAAAAAAATAGGCTAACTCAATGCTAGAAATTCTATAACCTCAGCCATTTTTAAATTTCTGGCATCGCTTTTGACTTCATCAGGTTGCCCCAAAAACCTGCTATTTTCACGTTTTTGAAATTAATAGCTAATTTTCAAATCCCCTTAACTTTCTTAAAAATTATCATATCAAGATGATTTTGGTATCAATGTGTTAACAATCAAAAGTTATTTCCAATGGTGTGTTACACGACATACTAGTAGAAATATTTCAACTTCGGTTTTGACAGCCTAATTACACAGTGTTAACAGTTACATATAAATTTTAACAAAATTAAGAAGCCTGAGGAGAGATTTTCATACCGAGGACCAATAGTTACAATTCTAGTACACGCGTAATTAAGTAGTAGGTGAAGAAAAGGATTAGTGAACAGTTACGTAACACACTATCCATCAAAGCTAATGAATTCATAGCAGCCTAGTATGAAAGCCGAGTCTCTCCCACACGGTCGTCAGCGGCGATTGCGTATACGGCACTTCAAATGATAATCACGAGATTTCTCACCCAGGAAGAGTGCCGTACGTGTCGATCAAGCTGAGACCTACGGATACAGGAGTTCATTTGATAATTATTGATGGATTTTGGCCGCTACGTTTTCAAATGAAGTACAGTTGGCGGTATATTACATAATCCACTACGGGCAGATGGTTGCCCATTTATTTGAAAGCATCTATGTCATGGGGCAATAAGTTGGTGTACTGTATTTATCTAGTGTATATATTTTAGAGACCAAAACACGTTTTTTCTTGATTGCGGCTAAACGAGGAGATTAAGTCCGGCTGCACATATGGCACTTCGTTTGATAACGGCAGATAAGGTGGACACGGTAAAATTGAAATGAAAGAAAAAAAACCCAAATGTATGGACACCATGTCATGAAGAAACTCGATTCTGGCCAGAACAATCGCCACTTGAATTACTTACAATGCGACGCTCAGGGTTAGCGAGGCGGCGAACGACGGGATTCGCGAGATGAACAAGTGTTGGAGGGAACGCAGCGCTCCACACTCGTTCCACAAAATTTAAGGACATTTGAGAGTTTTCTCCCATTTGAAGAGAAAATCTTTTTTTTTTTTTAGGAGATTTGAGGAAACTACGAGGCCTGCTCATAAGATGATGAAGAAGGCAATTTAAACTGAATTGGAGCAGCAAGGTTTCGCACCCCCTAAAAAAGGTTATTTCTACGTACCTTGACGGGTAACTCAGTTATTATAGATAACCTAAACTTTAAACAATTTAACCCAACGCACTGAACAGGCTATTTCTGTTCCAAGTCCAAGAGTTGGTATTGAAATCATAGGAGGATATAATAAATTACAGGCTTGATTTTTTATGCATGTTGAAGTTTAACCATTTTCATCAACATCAGCAGATTGGACACTTTGGGTTGTGTGAGTTTCCAGAAACTCGTGAAACGGTGACCCTCAAACATTTTGTAGGCCTTCCGTGACTTATAGATTTATTTACTTGGCGATCGGCAAACTCAGTAAATACATTGGTGGGTGCCTTACTACCAAGCAGTCACTCCATAGCTTATTTATTGTTTTGTGACGTCAGTGGCCTAGTAGTTAGATTGCCAGACTTGGGATCAGGTGGTTCTGGGTTTGATCCCTGCAATGCAAGGTCTGAAGGTTTGTTCCTTGGGAAAGACACTTTACACTAACAGGCATTTTTTTACTGTCCCCTTGAGCCATGTGCAAGCCGGTACCGGCAACAGCTGTGGAGTAAAAACTTGCGACAGACTAGTATCCTGTCTATGTTCATGAACATTGTTAGACTGAAATAACTTGAACACAAAGTCACAGATCAAAGTTGTATGAGTGTCCTGTCAGCCGTGTTTATTCTTGTCAACCTAAAAAAAAATTAACACATTTCGTTTCGTATCAGCAACATTACATTTCGTTTCGTTTCTACAACAGTCTAGGAGATAATTATTGTCATCTGCTCTGCTTCATGCTATAGAAACTGGGTCGAGCTCCTGTACTATGGGCCATAAAGGCATAAAAGGAACTTTTATAATATAATAATATATTGTACAGTATAAATTGTATTCATGCATCAAATCCAACTATTGACCCCTATGTGTTAGTGTTAGTTTATATTATCACTATCAAAATTAAACTGATACTGATACTTTTTGTTCATGTTGGTGCTATTATTATTCACCGTTTAGAAATAGCATTAAACATTTACTTTTATCAAAAACTTTGTGTCTGTGTTTGCAAACATTTAACCTTGAATAGATATTTATCTGGCACACGATCGGCATGGTCAGAGGATGATTGTGCACCTATCAGTGCGTGGGGGGGGGTTACAGTAGTCGCTGGATAAATGCACATTTCATAAAAGCACACTCTGCATAAACACACGCCTTCCTCTGTTGACCAAATTTTACTCTATAACAACAGTGTGTAAAGACACTGTCGACACGCATTAAGGCACCCTTTTTCTTCTCTATAATGCAACTTTATCCCCATTCATGTGTATAGCATGTGTAGTATGCATGACAGGCAGCAGTGTATTTGTTGTGCTCTTTAATTCTTAATTTTTCACTGGATATTATTCTGACATTCCCTTTGGATTTTATATTGGGATGTTTTAGACGTTTTAACAAACAGGTCTATGAACAAACAATGTGTTAAATGTAGTACATGTATCCTCCCTTTAAGACGTTTTAACAACAAGTCTATCAACGAACAATATGTTAAATGTAGTACGTTTTAACAAACAAGTCTATCAACGAACAATATGTTAAATGTAGTACGTTTTAACAAACAAGTCTATCAACGAACAATATGTTAAATGTAGTACGTTTTAACAAACAAGTCTATCAACGAACAATATGTTAAATGTAGTACATTTTAACAAACAAGTCTATCAACGAACAATATGTTAAATGTAGTACGTTTTAACAAACAAGTCTATCAACGAACCATATGTTAAATGTAGTACATTTTAACAACAAGTCTATCAACGAACAAAAATGTAAGTCTATCAAACAAGTCTATCAACGAACAATATGTTAAATGTAGTACGTTTTAACAAACAAGTCTATCAACGAACAATATGTTAAATGTAGTACGTTTTAACAAACAAGTCTATCAACAAACAATATGTTAAATGTAAACGTTTTAACAAACGAGTATATGAACGAAGAATGTGTTAAATGTAGTACGTTTTAACAAACGAGTCTCAACGAACAATGTGTTAAATCAACAAACAAGTCTATCAACCATATGTTGAATGTAGTACGTTTTAACAAACAAGTCTATCAAAAAACAATATGTTAAATGTAGAACGTGTTAACAAACAAGTATATCAATGAACAATGTGTTAAATGTAATACGTTTTAACAAACAAGTCTATCAATGAACAATGTGTTAAATGTAATACGTTTTAACAAACAAGTCTATCAATGAACAATGTGTTAAATGTAGTACGTGTATCCACCCTTTTAGACACATAGGAACCCCCCCCCCTATAGACACACTACTTCCCCACCAACCCCCACATACACGCCCTCGGTCAAAGCTCATTCATCCTTGTCCAACCCCCACCTCCATTTATTTTGTTAAAAATCTTGACTGCTGACGGAATGAATGAATTCAGGTATGTGTTTGTGTTGGCCTCTGGGACTCTGAACCTACCACTTCTACTTCTAATTATTTTTAGACAGTCAATGTCTGCACGAAGTGGATGAGTTTCGTCATCATTTATGTCAGTCAGTTTTTTTTGGTTATACGTCGTTCATAAACTCTGTCAAATGAGTCCTGTGTGTTCCCAATCAGCTCGCCTGCCTTTCTGATCACCCTGTCGAGTCTCCAGTCAAATTTAGTTATGTTCCCACCCCAACTAGGAAGCCCAAAGGTCAACACCAAACATATAACTGACGAATAGAACATCTGTAATAGGTAGTTCCAGTGTGTATCGACATAAAAAGATCTCAGTTTTCTCATGCAATAAAGCCGTGTGTTCGCTTTTTTATGATGTCTGTGTTCTCGGTCCAATTCAATGTGTTATCAATTATGATTCCTAAATACTTGTTTCAGGTTAAGGGAGCCGGGTAAGCGATAGTTGATAGATGGTTAACAGTGAACAATAAAACATGTATGTTGACCTCTAACATCAAAGCTATTGGTATAATATAATGTGTTTCCACGACGACCTACGTTTGCCTCGGATTGGGGGAACTTCTGTTTCAGAGTGAGGGATGGTTGTTAGACCTTCTTTTTTCCTTTACTCGCATTATCCATAACAATTTTTTATTATAATTGTTACTTTAAATAGACTGCACACGTGATAGAGATCCATGAATATCAAAGGGAAAGAACACAAAAACTTTTCTTTTGTGGGATTTTTTTTTACCTTTCAACTTTCACTTTTAACAAAATTTCAGCCATTGATCTTCTCTTTTTTTTTTTTTTTTTATGAAGGATATTGTATACACACACATACACACACACATATATATATATATATATATATATATATATATATATATATATATATATATATATATATATATATATATATATATATATATATATATATATATATATATATATATATATATATATATACAAACTTTTCCAACAATTTATTCTCATTTACACAACGTCAATCAATCTGAATTATACACCAACTACGCACTTGTTATGCAAATTAGGTAGCTTGGACTGGTAAAACATTTACGAAAAATTACTCATAATATAAACGAGACACCCGCACTTCTCGGTAACAACATGTATCCATAGTCCAATGCTATTTTGAACTACATGGTTGGTTTTAGTCTCAGTCCGATTTACCATAAAGTCATTATCACATTTGAACTGCTCGTGTTCATCAATCAGTCAGTCTGTCGATTGAACTGCTCGTGTTCTGGTCGTTGTCGTCACAGTTTTTAGTCCAATTCCAATAGTGTCACATGATCTATGATTGGTCCACATTGATTGTAGCTCCTCCCACTACCTCTTTATTTTATTTTATTTATTTCTTTCTTTATCCCCTACAAAAACCAAGCCCCACCTTTTCATCTCACCTCTTCAAAATAAACCCTCTTTATTATATCCTTTGGGTGGTATGCCCACTATGGAAGTCCTTCCCTTTGATTCCAATGTGAAATGTGATACAAGCATATATATGCTCCTACAGCAGAAAGCGACGAGAGTGATATAGAACTATTCTACGACCAGGACCAAGAGAGGGCCATACGACAATGCAAGTAACAAGAATTTACTATCATTAGTATCATAATGGGCAACTTTAACGCGTAAGTTAAGTAAGTAGGTAGTGAAAGAGTTGAAAACATCGTCGGCGGACATGGTCTGGATACACAAAACGAAAGAGGAGATATTATAATGTTAATATTAATAGACTGGTGCATGAAATAAAGCTACATGGTAACAAATACATGGTTTAAAGACCACATCAGAAGGAGATGGACATGACAAAGTCCTGGAGACATATATAAAAATCAAATTGACTACATACTGGTTCCACAACGCTTTAAAAACTTGGTAAAAACAGTAAAGATTACCCAGAGCTGATGATAGATAGTGATATAAATAGCGACCACCGACCAGTGAAATGCATTCTCAAACTGAAACTAAAACGCCTTAACAAAAGTAAGACACAACCAAAGATGCAAATTGAGCTTTTGAGAAAAGACAATGAGGGAACAATACAAAGAAGAGTGAAACAATGATACAAAATATCAAGAGTAACAGAAAATATTGAAAAATATTGGACCGATTTAACAAAATTTCTAACAGAGCTAATCCAGGATATTGTTTCCATTAAAAACATGAAACAGAAAAAACAAAATGGATGACATGGAAATATTAGAAATGATGTATAAACGAAGCAAATTGGAAAGAATAGTATTGAATACAAACAAGTAGACAAACACAAAGAAAGAGTGCATTAAGGTCAAAGAACAAAACATAGATTTATAAAATGCCAATACATTGAAAAACAAAGGATTAAACACGCAAAACAATTTCATAAATTCGATTAAAAACTTGACAGGAAAAAGAAATTTTACACAAGGAAGACCTAGGAAGCATAATGAAAACCCAAGATATTTTACAACGCCTGGCTGACTAGAAAATCTGTAATCAGATGAGGAAAACGATAGTAGCCAAGTAAATCCAGATGCAGAAGACATAAGCGGTCAAAAAATATTAAGAGAAGATGATAGCAGCTGCTTGTAAAGAGAGGAAAAAAGGAAAAGCGATTGCCCAAGATAATATTTCTATCGAAATAATAAATGCCCTAGAAGACCTTGGGGTGATATGTTAGTCAAGATATTCAATATCATCTATGAGTATGAGAATTGAGGGTTTTACCAAACGAGCTTAGAAAGTCTGTGTTTATCACTTTACCAAAAAAGTCAGGAGCAATAAATTGTGATTAACGTCGAACCATTAGTATCATGAGTCAGGCAACAAAGATCTTACTTCGTATTTATAATGAAAAGAATGTGAAATAGATAAACCGGAAAAGTTTAAATTTGTAATTTGTAAAGGACAAAGGGATAGTGGGCGCGATTTTTACGATGATGAAAATATTTCAAATAAAATAGAAAACAAATTATGTCTTTGCTTCTTCGACTATTCCAAACCCTTCAACTCACAAACGCACATCCCTCTTCAAAATGTTAAAGTCAACAGGAATAGAATAGATGATAAAGACCTTAGACTGGTAAGAAACCTGTACTTCCCTATTACTTGGATCTCTAGACTGTCACCAAACAGCTTGCGTCAAATTGATAACGAGACATCATATTTTTGTTAACATCAAGAAAAGAGTGAGACAAGGCTGTGTTCTCTCACCACACCTCTTAATTTAAACTTAGCGAAATCATATTCCGTGAAATTGAAAACATTATAGCATTGGTGGCGTTAACCTGATCAACATAAGAGACGCAGATGATGCTGTGTTAATGGCATACGCGCCAAATGATGTCCAACAAATATTAGAAAATTAGTAGACTTTAGTGAGACAAAATGGTTGTTACTGAACGTAAAAACAATAATGTTGGTAGCTTGTAAACAAGACAACAACCTACCCTTCAATTTAACAAGTAGAGGAGAAACTATAAAACAAGTATCAAAATTTACTCAATGATAACAAACTGAAAGACACCATCGAAATAAGGCAAAGGATAGTCAAAACAAACATGCACAATATTGGAGCTGTTGTTCCCAATTCAAAAATGAAAAACAGATACGAAATTACAAACAGCGCAGACATATGTTTTTACACACTATTATATGCATGCAAAACGTGGACTTAAGATGCACAATGTCGCAAATTTAGAAGGATTTGAAATTTTACATTATTGAAAATCCCATGAGTAACAAACATGAAGTTCTAGTGAAAAAAAGAAAGAGAACTATAAAGAACAAAGAAAAGACAAATGAGATTTTTTGGCCATGTGTGGAGACAAAATGATAGAAAAAATGGAACTAGAAGGGACAAGAGCTCGTGGCAGACAACGCACCACATACGTAACGGTGTTAAGACAAAACACGTCCGATATCACCACCAACTCAGATTTTACAAGAAGCGTTGAAGACAGAACAACGTTGAGAGGATGGTCGATAACGTGCTGATTAGCGCAAGCCACAAATGATGATGATGATCCCCATTCATTAGAAGCTTTGGAACGAGTCTTTTGGTGAGTTTTTGTCAGAAATAATAATAACATGAGCGAGAACAGAAGGCACACTGTAGTGAACAATGCTGGGACGAGGTCAAACGTGTCAGTCTTCTTCCAATACTTCCATGTTTTCTTCGCTGTCTGTCCGAGCACTAGCCAGACGAAGGTGTCAGACAGTCTTAGTCTTATATTCTTATATCATGTCTGGCCTACACTATCTATCCCGCTCCTCCAAGTGTCCCAGTCTCGGTGATTTCTTGATTATCATTATCAAAGTCAAAGGCTGGCTGTCTAGACATTATTCGTGGATCGCGAATTTATCGATCGATCCAGTGCGCGATATGATTGGTTTGTTGTGTCCTTAGTTTTGTCCCGAATGAACTATTACAACTCCTTTTACGGGTCTTACAGATGCGAGGAGAACAAAAACCCCACAGAGTACAACAGTGTGCGGCAATGTTGGTTTTTGAGAAGACGAGATTCGACAGTAGTTCCAGAAATTTGTTGAAAACCCTTCACTGGCTTCCAGTAAGGGCAAGTTAAAATGACTGCAGTCCGCTGCCCCTATTTACTTTCAAGATCTGCTCTTTCCATTTGAACCGCCTCGTGCGCTAAGTAAAGATATCAAAATTTAAATTATTGACAATTCCAAAAACCCACTTGAAACGTTTCGGAGATAGAAGTTTTGGCAAAATTGGACCACAAATATAGAAAGCTTTACCTCCATCTGTGAGACTTGCAACCAGTCTTGAAATCTTTTTTTTTTAACTACTAAAAACACATCTTGCTAGGAACTATCTTCTGTAAATGATTGAATTGAAATGTATACGATGCCCAATTTTAATAATGTTTTATAGGTGTGAGTGTGTTTGGAATTCAACATTGAAATTTGAATGTATCTTTTTAACAATATTTCAACTTGTATTGTAAAATTATTGCAAAATAATGTATGCTCTTTGTTTAGATGGTTATTGAGAGAATTGGAACATGGTGATATGTCAAATGATGTAAGATTGAATGGAATTTTGGATTTCAAATTTTCAAAATGTGGTTACTTAAAAAAAATGACTATTACTATTACTATGATTTCATATTTTGTTGACGCAACAGACTCATTGATATGTCTTTTGTGGAGTCAGAAAAGGATATCGGTGTAATCTTTGATAAGAATCTGAACTTTGATGAATAGAATGATTGGAGCTATTTAATTTATAGAAGTTTTTCATGGATGTAAACATGTTTCTTACACTTTATAAAACTGTTATTTGACCTATACTGGAATATGGAAATTGTATGTGGAGCCCTTTATTTAAACAGCAATCAATTATTTTAGAAAATGTACAAAGACGAGCGACAAAGTTATTAAGAGAATTGGAGCATGGTGATATGTCATATGATGTAAGATTGAGATTTCTTCGACTCCCCACTACAAAACTAAAATACAGAAGAAACGGGGGGGGGGGGGGATCGTATCCAATTATATAAAATTGTTCATAACATAGATGATATTGATTATAAATCATTTTTCAACTATTGCCATGTGAATTTAACTTGGGAGATAGATTTAAGATTTATGTTACAGGAAGTTCTTCTTCTTTAAGACATAATTTGTTCCTTACACGAACAGTCAAATTATGGAATAATTTACTGTAAAACAAAACAAAATGCAAACAATATTAATACTTTTTTAAAATGCCATTGATATAAAGCTCTATAATTTAAAATATTTGTATGATGAATGAATGTACATTGTTTTTATTGCTTACTATATGTTCAATCATTTTTTTTAAAACTCCAGATTATTTTGAAATGTATGGGGCATTTAAAGGTCAAATGATCTATATAGCCTCTGAAAAGATACGATATGATAAAACGCCTTGAGGTTTCGGCGATAGATGCAATAAAAATGTTCTACTATTACTTTACTCATTTTTTTAAACCTGCACACGTGATATTTTGTACTTTATTTCCTTATTTACCCATTTTAAAGGATATGACATAGATGTTAGGTAGAAAATAAATAATGTCAAATTCTGTACAGATATATATATAAAAAAAAAAGGACTCACACATTGTTGACCTTGTTTGTCTTGAAATTCCACGATTTATTACATTAGGTACATTTTTTAAAGTCCAATACATGTATTCAAATTCAATACCGAGAATATATCCGCCTGTTGCTTGGATAACTGCGGTGACCCAACGTCTCATAGTCATAGAGCGCGTAGTAAGTCTTTGAATTTGGGCATGTGGAATAGCATCACAAGCGTCTGTGATGGTAGATTTCTTGGTTTCACTTTCGTCTTGTATCCTATAAATGCTCTATGGCGTTGAGATCGGGACTCAGTGCTGCCATGGGTGAAGTATACATGTATTTATGTTGTGTTGCTCAAGATGTCTCCTTTGGCCTGCCCTATGAGTAGTACATATGTATGAGCTGGCGTGTTGTCGTTCATGTAGATGAAATTTTCGTGCTCTTGCATCAAAGGAGAAATGAGGCGAGAATTTCCCAGTAACAACCAATGGTGAAAGTTTCTTGAAATTATCTCCACACCATAACACTGCCTCCACCAAATGGACGTGCAAGAGAAATACACTGAAGACAAAACCATTCATTTCTCCGTCTGTAGCATTTTATATATTTAGTCTTCCATCGTGTGACTCGATTCGAAATCGGGGCTTGTCCGTCCACAGAATATTTGACATTACAGTGATTAAAAGGGGTCCCTGTGAATGCCATTTTTGCTGAAAATGGGACAAATCCCGAATCAACTAGTGGATGGAGCAGGTCATTCCCGTCATACTGATATCATAAAAGAAGCTCAGTATCGATTCTTTGAATTTATAGGATTTTTTAGAAACGATACAGGCCTATCTTTCAACATAGCTATCATATAATAAAAGCCAGAAATATTATCTAAAGAATAGCAAGTTGGCACTCGTTTTGATCGTCGCAATAAATGCTATCCAAAACAAACTTATTTGAGGATTTATTATGAATATTGCCTTAGTAGATCGGTCGGAAGATACGGAACATGTTCCTCCACTCACATATTATCAAAAGGCACCATCTCAAAATGAGTAAAAAGGTGCTGATGCATTTGAAACAGTGTCAATAAGAAGTAGTTGAGAGCCTCTCAAGCTTTTATGATGTTTCAAAGTATGTGCCAAGTTTGAAAGACATTTGTTGTAAAATGAAAAAGCCTATCGATGTTGAATTTGGTGAAATTAGGGGGGGGGGTCCAAGATGGCCACCGGTTCCATGGCAACCGGAAGCGTCAGGAAAAAAAAACGACATATTTCAACTCAGTACACCATGCCCATACATAAGTTAGATTGACAGGAACAAATTTTGAACGGTGAGAGAGAGAGAGGAGAGAGAGAGAGAGAGAGAGAGAGAGAGAGAGAGAGAGAGAGAGAGAGAGAGAGAGAGAGGGAGGGGGGAGAAAGAAAAGAGCCAGGGAGGTAGAGGTAAAAGAAAGAGATACAGGGAAAGGGATATAAACACACAGAGATAGAGTGGGCAGACGGAGCGAGAGGATGGAATCGAGTCAACAGAGGATGAGAACTCAGAATGGTGCCTTATTGTTTTCCTACCTCTCACTTCCTGAGAGAGAGAGAGGGCGAAAACCTATAGAATGAGAGACTGCATCAAGAGCTCAGTGCAAACAAAGAGATAATATATTAGAGAGAGAAGCACCAGTCAATAAGTTACAAAACTATGAACTCGACTCCTAGAATGTTATGTACTACTACTAGTACTAGTAGTACTACTCTATCATTTCTAATTCTAGATCTAGTTTTTTTGTTATTACTAATATTATTATCATTACCGGTGGTCATCGTGTACATTCTCCTTCTCTTATTATTAATAATAATCATAACCACAAATGTTAGCATTATTATTTATAGTATTAGAATGGTTATTAACAAGAGTAGAAATGGTAGCAGTAGTTAAACTGCTTTTGTAATAACATTATTATTTATGAATAATGACGCTGGGTACTCACTGCCCTCGTATTTTACTATACTATAATTAATAGAAATAGTAGGGATCCACATAAAAAAGCTACTCCCTACCACCGATCTGTTTCTGAAACAAGGGCAGATAAATTTGCGCGCTAAACGCCCCCAAAACTATCAATTGCTCCCCTGATAGGATTTTCACCGTTATCGTCTTGGGCATTATTATTATTACTGACTGACTTGTGGTCCCAGGCCCATGTATGTATAGTTGTTTTCCTTGGGGTTTTTTATCACGTGAAGTATAATGTGTACGTGTGCAGTGATTCGGTGCAATGGTAGAGAATTCCAGGCAAAGAAAGAGTAAAAGTAAAGTGAAAGAGGAAATATAAAGTTGTATCAAACCCTTCCTTAAAAAAAAAAAAAGCGGGAAATTCCACGCCTGGTCTTTTTTTTTTTTTTTGTTAGGGTAGGAATAAAAATGTTCATATTATTTTATATGCTGCTGACCTGAGAAAAGTTAGACCATGTGTATATATGTGTTGGGAAAACCCCAACGATCAAGAAAATGAAGAGTGAAAAGTGAATCATCCATGTAAACCATCAAGAAAATGAAGAAAGGTGAAAAGTAAAAAATGAAAAGCGAAAAATAAAGCCCTATCTAAAGGCAGCCTTATGTACGATGACTTTTCACATCTGTCTTCATTTACTCTTGTATATTTGTGGACATTTTCATGAGGACTAAAGGTGTTTATTTTTATATTATTCTTTAGGGAATAATCTTTTAGTCTCTCTCCATTTGGAGAAGTTGTTGTCTCTCCTTCTATACCTATTACTCCTCCTGATGTTTCTACATTGTCGCCTACTCTAGCGTTTAAATCTCCTAAAAACTAAAACCATCAGTTCCTGTTTGGGTTTGAGATTCTTTGCAGGCATTTGTAAATCGCTTCGAAGATATCTCTTTCTTCTTTGGTGGCAGTGGCATCTTTATTTGGCCCATATAAGCTATTAATAATTTAATTTCTCGTCCTTTTGGTTTAATATTTACCTCTAATAGTAATAGCTGTGGGCTTATAATTTCCAAGCTTTTCTTGCCTTTTACTTTTAATGCATCAGGAGGCCTACTCCTGCTCTGGCTCTATCTTTGACACCTACTCCTGAGAAGATTAAAGTATGATTTGGTCCTACATTTTCTATTCCTTGTCCTTTTTTCTTTGTTTCTGTAAATGGCCATAATGTCTAATTTGAATTGTTCCATTTCTTCAACTAATTTTAACTCTTTTCCATTAAATTATTGCCCTAATATTCCATTTTCTAAAAATCACAGTCCGTGTTCTTTTCAGTCGTCATCAAAAGCTCAATCCGGGTATATCATCATATTTAATAAATCAATACTTTGAATCAGTTTGGTTTTGGATAAGCAGGGGATTAGCCCACTGTACCCTAGGTAGATGGTGGGGCTGCCACCTTGAGGCCCCCTACCGGACCTTGCTATTTTCTGTCATTAGTGTCATGGTTAACTCCCTTAGCCTTTGGTTGCCCAAAACCAGCCTGCAAGGCAGCAGGTTGTTATTTTCTGTCAGGGTTAACTCCCCTAACCTTTGGTCAACTAAGAACAACATGCAAGGCAGCAGGTTGTTTTCTGTCAGGGTTAACTCCTTTAGGCTTTGGTCAACCAAGACCCATCTGCAAGGCAGCAGGAGACTCGTGGAGGGTGGGACCGCCTAATCCCGTACAGGTGCTTGCCTGTCTACTGCCTGGATATTCTGTAATCAAATATTATAATCAGTGAAAACAGAATGAAACATTCACAATGACCCAATTGGGTAACTGACTGTGCGAACCAACATGCGTGATCACGCAAGATTGGTTTATCGGGCCAGTCGTGAGAGAGAGGGAGAGACTTCGCAATTGTTAGTCTCAATGTTTGTGGCATTTAAGCATAAGCTTTGGCCATATATGGAAGTAAAGCTAACTGGAAAGAAGTGCCCTAACCTCAATTTTGATATTCAGACCCCAAATGGCCTATTCCAGGTGCCGTATATCCCCTAAAACACTAGTGCTAATGCTAATTGGATCTTGTGATGCATGGTGAAGTCAAATGGAGGAGCATTTAATACATTTGTATTGATCGTGTTCTAATTTGGGGGTTGACGGCCGTGGATGCCATTGAAACATCGACTGATGCAATCGTATAATTTTCATTCAGTTTACCTACTACGGGCATGTGAAAAAACATCACTTTACATGTTGTTTCTAATTTTCGATGTCAACTTAAACAGTTTTTGATTAACTCAAAAGTGTGTTGGGGATGAGACTTATGCAACGTCGACTTATGCAGCATCCACTGTATTCCTGGTAAAAATAAAATAAAAGATATGTTCAGAGCATGTCTTGAAATGGCAAATAAAAATAAATCAAGAAGCTATTTGATTACAAACAGTATGTAAACAGTTACTGAATGACAGTATAAAAAGAACAGTACTTGAAATAAGACTGACAGTACACAAGATTTGCATTCAATTTCACTTTTATTTACATGCTATTTACATTGCCTAACAGAAAATATATAAATAATATAAAAGGATCTTATTATAGTTACTTTAGTTACTCTGAAATGATTCCAGGCATTGTTTCATTGAAATGTACCGTTCATCACATGCAGTGGTCTCAGAATTCCATAAAAACGTTCACTGCATCATCTCTTCCCCCACAAACAAAATAACACCCCCATCCCCTGACAAAATTTTATCTTCTATCTATTTCGACAAAATAAAGTAAAAAATATTACACTTTTTTTAGTAACCCCCCCCCCCCCCCCCCCCCCCTGCTTTTAAAGGCTTAATTACGTCCTTTGTCCTATCAGTTCAAGGAAATGGAAATATTTGAACATGGTGTCAGTAAAATATTTCTTGTGCATACACTACTTGAAATTACTTCATTATAAAAATACTGTAAGTTGCTTTAATAATTTCTCTAATATTTCTAATATGACACATCTATTTTATCTTTGATACTGTTCAGATCATTAGACCCTTCAAAAGTTGATGGTTCAGGTGAAGATTGTGACTCTGTAGAATTTTCGTCATGATCTAGATCCAGTTCTAAATTGCTGTCACTCTCAAAAATCACCATCAAAATCTGATTCACTACCAAAATTTACATCAGTGGCCTCTGTGCTGCCTGAAACATCTTCATTCCACAAGGAATTGAGGAAATAAAATGTCTTTTCACCACAGGTACAAACAAGTGTACTTGTCAAAATATTTCATCTGTCTTCAATAATTCACCCTTTTCAGGTGGGTCCTGTAGGTTTGCATGCCGCTGGTCACTCTAAGCACACCTACGCTAACAGCGGGTCCCGTACATTTATTTGCTTCACTCCCGGCCTTCCAATGAGACAAAGCGTTAGTGGCAGGTCCCGTATATATAACTGCACTGCAGTGCACTCAAAAGATGGGTTTTGGGAATGCCTCTATTCTGACCAATCACGCTGATCAACCCACGCCGCGCCAAACAGAAAAGTCTATTATTCTAAAGGGGTAAAAGTGATAGTTCATTTCCAAGTATAACACACACTAAAACATATTTCTTATAAAGAGATACAACAACACACAGGAGCTCTATCTCAAACCTGAAAACAACAGAAGTAGCTAATTAATTGTAGTTTCAACATAAATGAGCTCCAATGCTTTGTTTTCAAGGTCTCCTGTTTAACTAATCAATAAGCCTCTGACAAAGTTGGTAGATAACAGTGAGACAAGAAATTTCATCATTGTACAAAAAGTATTGACAATTTTTTTTAAAGCACTTTGTGTCTCAAATTTTAATCCTCTTTTATTAAAACCCAACCCAAATCCATCAAATCCTCATTAAAAAAAAAACAACCTAACAAATTGATATTACATAAAAATGATACTGTACATGTGAAAACAGGAAAATGAAAACAATGAATGAAAGTGATAATATGATGAATGAGCAGACAGGCGAATGAATGAAATGCCAAAACACTGAAGACTGCTATGTGGCTGCCTGGGAGTCAGATTTTTGCTTTCTTTTGGCTCTTTCACAACTTGGCTTCTTTCTGCCTGTTCCTGGTGGTAAAAAATGTGTGTAACATTACTGACAATAATATAGAAGAGAGCAAGCAGATTGTATAGGATGGATGGAAAAGTTCTGCACAAAAATATATATCAGATTAATTACACACAAAAAAAACTCCAAAACAAATAAAATCAATGTAGGAGTGAGTTGGTCTGATTAATTTGTTTTATTTTACTCTGAAGATATTGCTCTAAAGAATATTTTGATTCTTTCCCAATAACTATTTCTGCTGTTTTCACTTCACTCTAACTCTAATACTAATACATAAATGTATCTATAAAGACAGACTGGTATTTATTTGGGTAAAAGTCGCTTACTTTGACCTCCTTTGAAATTGAAGCCCCTTATTAATTTCAATATCGTTTTTCTCCTTCCTTCCATTCCCTCACCTCCTCTCACTTTTCCAATGAATTGTCTACAGGCGTATGCAAATTTAAGTCATTAACTAGACGCATTACTGAGGAAATTTGTTAGGGCAACATAAAAAAAGCTTCAAGAATAATATCTTATTTTTATTCTTGAGAGTGACTCAATCTGTTTGACTCAGTGACAAACCCTACCCAAAATCTCGTAAGACTACAAATAAATCAGTAAACCGACAAGAAAAGAACTGCCCCACCCCATCCCCTCTTTTTTCCATCACCAAGAAACAACAAAAAAACAAGCCCAAAAAAAATTAGACAAGAACACAATAAAAAAACTAAAAACTCCCTTCCCCCCACCCCACACACACATAAAACAAGGAACTAAAACTAAAACATGCAGAACAAAACCATAAAACATTAAAATGTGATAAAATGGTTACGTTCCACTCTCACCCAATTCATGATCACATTGGAAATATTTGTGACTAGGCAGCTCATTACCTGCAGCATTGGAAATATTTGTGACTAGGCAGCACAGTACCTGCAGCATTGGAAATATTTGTGACTAGGCAGCACATTATCTGCAGCATTGGAAATATTTGTGACTAGGCAGCTTATTACCTGCAGCATTGGAAACATTTGGGACTAGGCAGCTCAGTACCTGCAGCATTGGGAATATTTGTGACTAGGCAGCACAGTACCTGCAGCATTGGAAATATTTGTGACTAGGCAGCTCATTATCTGCAATATTTTGTGACTAATTACCTGCAATATTGAAAATATTTGACTAGGCAGCTCATTACCTGCAGCATTATCCCCCTCTTGCGCTGATAGTGCTGCCAGTGTAACAGCTGTTGGTCGTCAATAAACTTTGCACACTGATTGTTGACTAGCTCCTTTCGAAAGTGTTCATACTGAAGTAACTCTAGCATATGTAGACATTGGGGGTATCTGCAGAATGTCAGAAGAGAAATATGATTTACAAATTAAAGAAGGAAGCCAGAATGTCACTTGACTTTGTTAATAATATTAATATGAAAGACAAAACAGCCAAAACTGACGGGCAGCTGCAATATATCTAACGGTATTTACAATAGTATTATTATTCATACCTGTAAACAGCCAATTCTAAAATTGACTGAACATTATTTTGCACATACAGCAGAATGTTCTACTTTTATGCCAGGCACAGTATTTACATGAAGAGTGTATTTTTTCTATGTGTGTATGTTCTAATAGAGGAAACAAATCAAATATGTTTAAAAAAACATTAAACTTACCAAACCAACACCCTAAAAAATCCTACCAACTCCCAAAGACTCTGGGTCTAAATCTAGCTTAGATCTGCTAGAGCTAGGTTCTAAATGAAATTTCATCCTAGCTAATGGACTGGAGTTAATAAACTTTGTGCGTAATTCAAATATTGTTTACAGTATATATAAACAATAACAAGAACATGTACCTAGCTCTAGAAGTCACCATTACTGTATTTCTCTTCTAACCTTCAACATTTAAATATATCTCTGACAGTTCCTTCAAATTCAAGAAGATCACTGACAAGTGAGTGAGGACAATTACTCGTTAGATCTCTAGATCTTGATCTTGAGTTTATACAATGGCAATCCGTCAGCACATTGAGGTGCAATTACAGTCGAGCTTTTTAACTTCCATGGTCAACAAAACAAAAATCATTCAGATCTAGATTAAACATAATCTATCATTGACTTCATCGAGAGAATGAGTCAATGAATGAAACGCCACTTGTAAACAACTTCAAACTAAACCTGCCTAGCCTAAATCCCGAGTTGATCGTCACACTCAGCAGTACTTGCCAAACAATTTCCTTTCGCTTTTCTTTCTGATGCAAAATTAATTTCTTCCGACTAACATTTTGGCAACAACAACAAAATATAGTAGTTGGAAAAATATACCGTAGTAGGAACTTGACGTTTGTGAAGATATAGAATAGTTGTCTGAGCGTGTGTGTGTGTGTTCAGTGTTGGTGGGACAAGGTTCGCGCAATGGAGTGTGTGTTTCGCGAAGTGTAAGGCAACGTGAGAGAAAGACAGCAAGGCAAGTGTGGGGCACGAGATCAATCTATTTTAAGCTCTAGTTTTAGTACGATTTGCGGATTTCCGCCAATAGTCCGAAGATATACAGGAATGTATTATTATATATATATAAAGTTTGTGGGATTACGTGATTATGTTCTCAGATAGCAGACCCCCTCCCTCTATAGTCAAAAAGCATTTACTATTGACTGAACAGAACTAACAAGGTTTTCAAAAGTCTTAAATAAGTCTTACACTAAAACATTTTTGTTTTATCTAACACAAGACTTACTTGAGGAATTTTGCATATTTGGCTTCTTTCCAATACTGCAGATACTTGAGATAGTTTATGAAGTTTTGGTCCTTCAAATAATTGCGCTGAGCAAGAACTGCAAAGACAATAAATTAGAAAATCAAAAACTACAAAAGGGACTGAAGAACATATAATATTTAAAATGTAGGGGAGCATCTTAGAAAATGATAAAAAGCCCCAATATAATTTAAAATAAGACAATTTCAATCTTGTACAAGTCAAACCACACATTCCAATGTAACAAAAAAATTGTCTTCAAAGAAAATGCTTATCATTAGTGTTTAGATCTAGATTCTAGATATTTCTCGTTTGTTGTCTGGACGAAGGGTTATACCCGAAACATCACAAGTTTGTTCTGTCTTTATTGATGGAGTTGTCACTTATTGTCGTTTTCCCCCTTACATAATTAGTTGTTACACAATTTTGTATTCATAGGCATAGGAGCTACTACATAATTAGTTGTTGATAGCTGACAAACAATAACAATCCTACTTGCTGATATCAGATTTGAAACGGTCTCCAGCAAAAATATAATATAGGCAAAGGAAAGTATTTACCATTGTTTTAAGCCCTCTCAGTTAAGAGATTCTCAAAAGAAAGATTGCATGCATAGCTGCCAACCTTTTGCAATAAAAAAACAAACTCTGACTGCGCAAACTGATTCTAACCTGCATGAAGGCGTGTGATATTTCAGAAAACATTGATAATTTAACTCAACTTGAAATGACCTCTGCCGTTAACTTTGGATTTCTTTACATAAATTTAATACAGGCTTATGGATGTAAAGCCAAAAAAGAAAAAATTCTTACTAAGTATGTTTTTTATGGACTGGTTGGTATCTATGTACGTATGATTTGCATTTCACAAATTATTTTTCTCCAAGATTTGCTTTTTCTTGCCTCAGCTCGATTCTAGAGAACATGTAGTTTTAATAAAAAATGATTCGATGACCGTTGGTTACCTTTCAGGAACGCATTTATCTTTAAAACATTAAGATTTTTTGCATGATGCAAAACTTTCCTCCACTCCCACTCCCATGCCACCACAAACAACTAGATCTAGCAGGACAGAAATATTTTACAATTTTTGTAATTTAAATTTTTCTGTCACTTTCTTTATAGACTTTTTAGGGTTTGAATGTCTCCAAGAGAACGTATCAATCACTTGTAAATGGTAAGTCATCAATATATATATATATAATACAAGCCTGTTACACAGCCCAGATGATACCAAGTATGATTATTAGATCGGGTTAGTATTTGATACTGAAGTTACACAGATAGACATGAATGGTACTATTCCAACTTTTAAATTGTAAAATGTGTTCAAAATGGTGGCTTAGGTGAATAAAAATTCTACTCAAAGACGGGAAAACAATGAAATTTTCAATAATTAAACACCACTTTTAGTACAAAAAATCCTCAACTCTCAATGATTCCAAACAAGGAAAATCGATCATCGGTGACCGATGCCACGCCCCCTTCACTGCAGATTTATTTAAGTGTTGTTTTGCATTATTTCAATTTTTTTCATGTTTTTTATGAAAACAGAGATAACTCTGCCCCGAAAACATATTTTCATCAAAATCATTCGTAAAGTAATACTGAAAATATGTAGGCATTTGCCTTGTGTCTTTGTTTACGTTTTCCATTCGCCATTTTGAATTCATAACAACGCTTTTCACCGCTCCACTTTGAACAAGCAAACTAATCTGAATTGCTTTTAAAAACATTCTGGATATATTTATTATAGTTTGTGTGTGTTTGATTTCCTGTTTCAGAAGATTATTAACCCCAAAAAGTATTTTGAACTTGCATACCTTATTATTTTTGCTTTATTTTCAGCATTTTGATACCCTTACTTTTGTGCAAATTGTTCCCTTCTATGGTGGAACTTGTACTGTAGCTAAATACACTTTTATTATTTGCAAAGACTTGTGGCTAACTTTAATAAAGAAATTATGAGTCTAAACTAAAACTGGAATTTGTTTCCTTCTTAGTGTTTGTGATTTCATGTGAATTTTGTCTGTTTTTGTGAACATAAAGTTCATACATATTATTTTTTTGCAGTTCTCCATGTCAAACAAACTGTCTGAAACAAACAAACTGTCTGAAACCCATAAAAAAAATCTACTGATCTTTCTGAACAAAATGAGGGGTAATATGATATCCTTTTTGTTCTCAGTCAAAAGTCATTTGAGGTAAAAGAATGCAAGATCTTTACATATCTTATAAGGGGAGAAAATCCTAAATCGTTGAGAGTTAAATGAAAACAATCTTGGCATTATTTAGAGACCACATGTAAAATATGGTTACTCTTAGCACCATGGCAACAGAGTCTTTGACAAACCAACATTTTATTAATTGACTTGACTTACAGTTGAGGTAGTTAGGATTTGCTAAACACTGCACAAACTCCAGCTCAGTCTGAAAACGCGTCCTTTGCTGCTCTTCAGTCTCTGAGAAGAAAACATAAAAACACACCATGAATATGAATTCAAAAATCAACTCAACTCCTATCACTCCACAAGACTTTTATAAACTATCTATTTTGAATAAATTTACTGAAATGAAAACAACGAACCCTAAAGTTAACCAGGATGATATTGCAAAACAATTGAATGTTTTTAAAAGAACTCTCTCGAGAATTGGAAGTGATACCGGATTTAAATTCGGAAGATGATATAATAATGAATCGAAAACTCCAAAGACAAAGAAATGTATTAAGTGTGATGGAATGTATACAAGGAGGGGAATCAGAATTCATTCATCAAAATGTTTTAGAAAAAACACTGAAGAAAAACAAACAGTAAAATCGGATGGTGAGAAACCAAGAGTAAAGAAAGTAAAAAAAGTTGTAGAGAATATTGGTTATGGAAAGGATGTTGAAAGAGATGAAGAGGGTAATATAAGTTTGAATCAATACCTCGCATTAATCTATTTTCATTAAATGTCTATTGAAATATTTAGTAAAAATAAAATTATCAATACCTCGCATTAATCTATTTTCATTAAATGTCTATTGAAATATTTAGTAAAAATAAAATTAACACAAAACAATTAGAAGATACTTATGGAAGGGAAACCATTATAAATTATGTTAATAATATTGTTAAAGGTAATTCGGAGATTATTAATAAAAGTATAGATGAATTCAATCAAATAAAAGAGAACATTAATAATAAAGTTGATTTTGCTTCATATCTTTCGAGTTTATTTATAGAAAATAAATTAAAGGATATGATGATTAAATTACAATTGGATGAAATAAACAATGCTCATGCAAAACTTGAAGATCAAATATGTCTTCATGATAAAGATGGTTCCCGACAGAAAAAAAATTAAGAAAATGTGTGAGAGAAATAGATTACTAATGAAAATATAATGATTCGTATAAATAAAATTATAAAAACACAAAAAATAAGTTTCTTTAAATAATTTATTTCATTCATACAATTCCAAACAATATCCTGTAAATCAAATATAACATTCTTTGTTTCCATTTATTAAGCAAAAGGATAAGCACTTACTCTACCATTTAAAATATATCTCTTATCCTCAAATGGTGATAAGACTTTTTTTTATTTACTGCATTTATAAACATTTCATGTTTTTCTGAATTCAATGTAAACATCTTATTCATCTGAATGCTATTATTGTAAAGACAATCTTTATAATCTTTGAACTTAATATCTTTCTCAATAGTTGTTTTCCCTATTCCTTTTAAAATTTCTTTACTTCTTGTTAATCGTTTAGTGTGAATGAGTAGACTTTACTTCTAAGGAAAACAATTTCATTCATAATTTTCCCATTTAGCTCATCTTTGAATTTTCCAATTACCTTTTTATTCTCTTCAGAAAACAATGGGTGGTCTTTAGGATAAGCAGATGTATCAAAACATTCAATTACTTCTTTCATATTTCTTTCATATCTTCTGTTTTAATGGATAAGAAGATACTATCAGTGTCTGATGCAACTAATTCATTATCCTCCCAAAGCTCATTGATGATATCATAATAAAATTGATACATTAACAACTTACTATAGTCTAAAATACACATCCCTCAATAAATAGGTTTATCAAATTTAACCATTGTTGTGTTATTAATTATCCCTACGAAATTCTCATTAATAATAACACAAACTTTAAAATTAGCTTGATTTACATGTTTCTGTATTTCCTTTTTATCTGTAAATAAACTGATTTCATTTCTATTTCTAATATTAATCTCCTTAGTTTTCCCAAAGAATGCATTGTTCATCAGTTTCCATAAATCCTTCTCCAAGTTAGACTTAGCTAATGTTCTTTGTTTGGTATTAAAGTCAATGTATTTCTGTAATCATGCTGATTCATTGAAAGAGAAAGTTCTACATACCTTTGTTACTTTTAATTTTAATCCAAGTTTAATATGTTCTTTCAATATCTTATGATGAACAATATATTTCTTCTTATCTTTTAGAGTAAGGGATAATTTCTTTTCATTTCCTAATTTTCTACCTCCTTTTCGAGTAAATCTAATTGATAATCAGATAATTCGTCTTCAGTTACCTTCATATGTTCAGATGCTAATGGATATTTAATTGCTTTCAATTTAGCTTCTTTAGTATATTCTAAATCGCATTCAATAATACAACCTCTCCTTTCTGGAATATTTAAATAATAATCTACATCTTTTCCCCATTTAAAATCATCAGTTAGTAGTTTCTGACTCATCCCCATCCATAAAGATTATTTGCATCTAAGTACAGAAAATGATTAGGTTTAGTAAATTTACTTAAATCACCGTCTTTCTCAAGAGCCTCCATCATCATTCTTTCCTGGTATTCATCTATTTCCCAATATCCATCCTCAATAGTTGTTGTGTATTTATTAACTGCTTTTACATGTCGAGGACCTAGTAGTAGTACACCAGAGAATCCTCTTCTTATCCCTTCTTCAAACATTAAATACACATCATAGTCTTGGAGTAATTCTAACAACACCAGTGTATTTCAATCCACATTGCCAAGTCAATCCAAGAGCAGAAAAGCAATAACACAGATCTATTTTATGATTTTTCAGAAAGAACTCTCTAAATTTTTCAAAAGCATCTGCTAAGATCAACACATCAATTTTGAGATATAGCTCATGATAGTCTTTAAATGTTTGACAATTGTAATGTTTCCTAACATTCTTTGTATGTTTATAATTATCTTTTGTTATTCCTTCTCTCTTTAATGAAGAATAGAATTTCTCAATTGGGAATTGGGGGTAATTTAGTTTCATCAAATCAATTAATAGAGTTAACACATTCATACAGATAAAATCCTTTCTGTTTTAGTAATTCAATATCTCCCTTAAATTCTTTATCTAATATTGAGAATTCATCTAACGACTTTGCAACATCAGCTAATCCTTTTTTTAAGAATCTATATGAATCTAATAACCTGAATTTCTTATAACAACTTCCATAGTCTATTGAAATATATTCTTTTTGAAGTTTTAGAGAGAGGTTTAACTTTATAATATTCTGACTCATATCTCAACAACTCTTCAATAATGAAATGGAAATCACATTTAGAACCATTGTGAAAGAACACAGGAATTAACTTAGTAAATTTCCCGGTTTTCTTTTACACAATTGACATACCACTCCAATATATTTTGCTGTGTATTGATTATACTCTTTCAATTTTTCACTATCTTCAGAAAACTCAATACTACATTTATAACAACATGTTACTTGCTCAAATTGCTTTTGTTGTTGGAGAGTTAATTTATGTTTAGTCTTCTCAAAATGTATCATCCTATCCATTATTTTATGAAAAATTAAAATAATCCTTTCAACATATTTCTCTTTTTTACATCATCTCCAACATATGAAATATATTCATTCTGACTCATACAGATTAGGATATTCAGACTTAACATAGATACCATAACTATTTATTTCTTGTTTAAATATCTTCTTTGTATAAAAGATTTTTTCTGGATTTGGTTGTGCAGTATGAATGGGAATAATATTTGATTCAAAGTCAGAATAAATAACAACAGGTAACTTCAGGGTCCCCATTCAAATCTTGATTCAAATTTCAAGATCCATAAAATAAAATTCAAGACCCTATACACTGACAAAAGAAACGGAAGTCCGGGGATAACTAATACAGGGATGGGGACAAGCTCTGAAAAAAAAACCTGGAACTTTATCGCCCCTTTAAAATTTCAAAATAGTATCCCCATTGCATTTAAATACAAGTACAAGAAATATAAAGAAGAGGGCCTATAAAAAAAAACCCAATGTTATCAGACATGCCAACTTTTTAGAATCAAAATTCAAGAGAGATCTGTATCACTATCATCATAGTCCTGTGGTAGTACATTGCTGGACTGGCAAGACAGCGTTTTGGAGTTTGAGTCCTGTATGGTAACTACCTATATATCTAAGGGTTTATTTTTTCAAAAATATATCAATCCATTATAGTCTTGCAGACTATTCATCCTCTTATTCTATAAAACATGAGTGAAAATTTCACAGATGCCATGTGCATGTTGTGCAAGTAACATCCCATAGCAGTTATTAAAAAGGTGAGCCCCCTGCCTCCCCTGATAGGCTCTAGCCAAATAATTATTCAAACACACACACACACACACACAAAAAAACCCAATAAAAGAAAACAACCCAAGAACAGGCGAAAACAAGTGAATCATCTCTTCTTTTCGTTTATCTTCATTTCTTTACATTCAAATCCATCTCTTCTCACCAAACATTCTTCATTCCTCTTTTATAGCAGTCACTAATTTCCATCATATTTATTGTTTTCTTACTCACTTTCTTCCATGGCATTTTACTTTGCAGTCACTTTACTTCCCTCCAGAACATTTTACTACAACTACAATATTCCCTAATGTTCTCTTCAAGTATGGCCACCCCCTCCTCTCTCTCTCTATCTACCTCAACAATGGCTACCTATAATGCAACACTCTTGGAATCAAAACTCCTAATCCAAGCTAAACAATAGTAGTTTTTTTAAATGTCAACATGTGTGAGTTATCTCCCTTTACAGGCGTGATTCGCAAAGGGCGTGGACGTCAGTTGGACTTGTTTGTTTGTTTTATTGAAGTTTACCCCCTCTAATAATATACATTGATCTCAGGTGAAAGTAAACAGCAAGATTAAAGATTAGGTAAAAGAGGAAAAGGAAAGATGAAGAACCTACCAGTAGAACCCGCTATCCACCCACGTTGGAATTGAGTCTCGGATATTAAAAGAAAAGCTCAAATCAAAGTAGCTTCACTTCATTAATTCAAGTCAAGTTCGAAACTTTCTACCAAGCATATGTGACTAGCCCTAAAGTAATAACATGCAACCGTGAAAAAAAAATCAATACTCATGTAGTATTGTTGCCCACGTGTAGTATTGTATGTAGCGTAACAGTAACACAGTAACACAATACTACAGATGCCTGCGTTGATCAGGATGTTGTATAGCAATCTTGTATTGTAGACCCTATGTAAGAGTGTGTATTTATATATGTATGTGTGTGTGTGTGTGTGAGTAGTGAGAGAGAGAGAGAGAGAGAGAGAGAGAGAGAGAGAGAGAGAGAGAGAGAGAGAGAGAGAGAGAGAGAGAGAGAGAGAGAGAGAGAGAGAGAGAGAGAGAGAGAGAGAGAGAGAGAGAGAGAGAGAGAGAGAGAGAATGCGTGTCTTTCTTATAAGCACGGAGCAGAAATGTCCTGCCTGAGTGGGGTTTAACCAACCGATTTGAAAAAGGCAAAACCAATCGTAAAATAGTAAATGAGGCATAATTCTAGAAAACAACAACAAAAATGCGCACGATTAAACTTGAAATCTTGAATGTTAAAGGTATGTAGACGTACTACTCCTACTACCGGTACCACTACTACTATTAGTAGGCTTACACACCAGTATTACTAATTTTACTCTCTCTCTCTCTCTCTCTCTCTCTCTCTCTCTCTCTCTCTCTCTCTCTCTCTCTCTCTCTCTCTCGACGGCTGGTGCTTGTGTGTGTATAAAAATGAAACAAAAACACGGAGGAACCCCTCTGTGCCAAAAAACCCGGAAATCCCAATCCCTGTGCCATACGGGTTACAACAATGGCCGAAGGCTATTCAGCCAATGAAATGATGTTGTAGTACTAAATCTAGTAGCTTACCATCAATGGGCTGCATTGAGTAGGTTCCCCCACAGAACACTAAAACAAGTTTTAGTGTTCTGTGGGTTCCCCTGTCGGGTCGAGAGGCGACGCTGCCGGACGCGATTAAGGCGAGGCTCCAAGCACACACAAAAAGTAGTTGATCGCAAAAACTTCTGCATCCATTGTAATTTTCCCGACACGCTCGCAAAATTCAAGAGTATTATTATTTTCAAGACCAATTTCTCCGAACTTTAGCCGATGTAGAAAATCCCGACTTTCCCCGATTTCCCGACTCTGTAACTTTTAAAATGATGATTCTTAAATTTGAGAATACTATCTTCTGACATCTTAAAATTACATTTTTTTATGATTGCTACAAATCTCGAAATGAGTGGCTAAAGTATTTTTTGTTGTCAAAGATTTTTAACCATTTTTCTACAGATACAAGCTTTATGATTATTCTTGTCACAAAGAAAACTATTAAGATTTTTAATTAAACAATAATGAGTATTAAGATGCTTCTTCAATATACAATAAATCTATAGCACTTGTTTTATCTGAATTTGAATTAGAAATACATATACAGGATATAAACTCTATTTATCCTTGGGTTTATCTAAAGCAAAAACATTAATAGATAATTCAGGATTTAACTTTTCAAACTTAGGAATATCTTTAAAAGAGATTGGATAAACCAGTCCTTCCATGTTTACTTCATCTTCATATTTTTCATACTTAGTTAATCTATCTACATGATCTGTTGCAGGAAACAATTTTGCTAATACTGACCGTGAGAAACATTTACTATCTTTTAAGTTTTTAACATCAATAACATTGTGTGATCTGAATGGTGTAGGAATGTATGAAGAAGCTTTAAGATAATCTGCTTTATATAGTTTTACTGTTGTTTCAGCTATTCTATCAAATACAAATCCAATACCTCTTTCTTGATAACCCTCGACCCATGAATTAAAACTACTCAACAATCTACTAAAATAACTATTTAAATTATTATTTGCATTAATTGTTTCTCCTAGATGATGATAATAAGCATCTACTATTTGTGTGTAGCTAATGACGTTCTAAAATCACATGTGAAAGTAATCTTAATCTTTGCTGGAGTAATAGTTAATACAGCTTAATCTTTAAGTTTTTTCGATCTAATCAGCCGTTCTTTTCATCAATATCATCAATTACATATTCTTGAATAATATCAGCGAACGATTTTGTTTTAAAAGTCCATTTTTGTAGTCATTATTTTATATAAAAAATATTTTATGATTTTATTTTATAGTAACACACAGATTGATAATTTGGATTTCTATTCATAAACTCATCATATGCCTGTTTATATTTCTCTTTATTATCTTGATAATATTTCTGTTTCATCGGTTTTTCACATTCTTTACATCTTGCTCTACAACCATGAAGACATGTTTTCTCTTTTCTAAATGAAGAAGCACTATCGACATTTTTTTCCCTTCCATTTTATTAAGCGTAAGTTTATATATAATTAATTTGAATGAAATATGAATTAAATAGAGTTTTAATGAAGTATAAGTGAAACTAATTGGCGGCATGAAAGTCACCTGGTCTCAACACGCAATGTGGTCTGAAGACGCAACAACCATACTACTCATGATGGTGAAAGCCGGACGGAAGCCATCAAGCGGAATATTCTTTTGTCGAACAAGACACCCACGAGAACAGAGGCATGGAATGTCAGAACCGTGTTTGAATTTAAGGCAATGACTTTCAAATTCTAAGAATCTGTTCGCAAGGCCACGTAAAAAGTGGAAGATCAAGAAATACATGGCGAAGAGAACTGGAGAAGAAAGGGCCTGGGGATGTTTTGGAAAGAGATTGAAAAGATGGCACAGGACAGGAATGGCTGGATGGCTCTTGTTGCTGGCCTATGCACCACGAGGATGACAGGACATGATGATGATGACCTCCCTCAACTGCTAGAAATTCCATCACAGCATTGTTCATGCTGAATTCCTTGGTTGGGATCATTTTGATCAACATAGGGATGCTAGTGTTCTATCGAAGACGATAGTTTGGTAATGTAAGCTGGCAAATAAATAAAACTTAGCAACATCATCCAGAACCAAATGATGTAGGCATACATGTAAGTTGATATTGATGGTTTCACACTAAACATTTCTTCTAGTTCACTTCATTTTTACTGCTGTTTCTTCTTATTAATCTTACCAACAAAATGAGACATTCCACCTCCTCTTCCGGACATGATAAAACGATATGTATTCCTCCTCCAAGTCAATGTTTGAATCAGGAAGCATGCAATCTGAAAGAAAAAGAGTTCTTATCAGAACGTTTTACTATATATATATATGTACATTATGTTTAAAACAAAAAATGAAATGCTTTTTTAGAAAAGAAGAACTTCATGCATGTTATTATTATGGTGACAAGCCAGTTGAGAACAAAATCAACTCTGCTGGTTGGATTTTCTGGCAGTGTCCGGGTGGGTACAAGCTTTCTAAAGCGACCTGTACCCAATAATAGAATGGACATCAGTATTATTGTCATACATTTTAGTACACCTTTCAACATGATTCTGCTGTTTGTGCTTGTGTTGTTTACACTTAGATCTAGATTTGCCTTTGTATGTTTGTGTGACTTAACCTCTGCCGAACCCCTGAGACTGACTCACTGAACCCCTGGGACTTGATTGAATCCAGGTTAAGAACAACTGATCTAGATATTTTAGTATCTAGATTCTCTGGATCAGTGCTACTCAAAGTGTGGTATACACATACTGGTGGGGGGGGGGGGGTGTTGTAAGGGTAAGACTAAGAGATGGTGATATATTTGGTATTTTTTGTATATGGTAAACTTACTGATTAGATAACCTAAACTCAAGTGGATGGGAGGTCAGATTTGTTTTCATGCTTGGACTCATTAGTTACATTTAGATTGCTCACATGTAGTCAAAGATCTAGTCAGCTAAAAGAAGAGATCTATCATAATCCAATTGTATCTTTGTCCAAATACGATTAGATACTACAAAGTTCCCCAACATTTTTATTTATTTCACAGGGGACAGCAGCCATGCAAGGGAAACAACGTACAAACTGTGCACATAGTTTTTTTTATTTTTTTGTTGTTTGTGGGGGTGAGAGTCATTTTGTTTGTTTGTTTTGAATTCAGACTGAGTTCAATAATAATAAATACCGTAATAATAATAACATATATATGCATTTATATAGTACCATTCACCTCTAATTAGTCTCATGGCGCTTTACATACTTAAGACAATAAACACCTTTGAACAATGAAAAATACAATAGAAATGACAATAAAATGTGAACATGTTAATGACATACATAAGGTTTAAAATTTCATTAAAAAAAGGTATTGTCATGACAGTGATAAGATACAGTGTGAAAGCATTATTTAAAACATTTATTAAAAAGATAACTTTTGAGGGAAGACTTCAATGAGCTTAAAGAGTTCATTCCCTTAAGACTGTCAGGCAGACCATTCCACAGCATTGGACCATAGTATGAAAATGCTATGTCCCCCATATGATTTCAGACATGTCTTTGGTTGAAGAAGCTATTAGATTGGAGTTGTCAAGCTGATACTCTATAACAAATTATATCTCTACGGTAAACAGGAAAGTATGGATCATGACGACATTGATAGATAAATGTCGCAATCTTATCTTATATCTGATACGATATTTCACTGGCAGCCAGTATAATTCTTTCAGTGTTGGTGTGATGTGGTCAGTTTTTTTTTCTTTTTAACTGAACGTACTGCACTATTTTAGACTTGTGTTGTAATTTATTTTTATAAGATTTTCTGCTACCCCAGCCAAAAGTGAGTTACAATAATCAATTCTAGATATATATGACAAATGAACATGCTGATTTATTTGCTGCACTTTCTGTGATGAAGGGCCTAATATGAGATTATGAGCAAGTTTGCGTAATTTGAATAACAGAATTTTCTAAGGTGGGAAATATGATCATCCATTGAGAGAAGTGAGTAAAAATTACGCCAATCTTTTTAACTCTCGTCTTTACTGATGTTTATGCCACATATCATGGTAGTGGGAATGGGCAAGTTCAATCTTAGATCTAGTGCCAAAAACAATTGCTTCAGTTTTATCTTCATTTAACTTCAACTTGTTTAACATCATCCAGGCAGAAATTTCTAAGACATATTATATATATATATTCATTTCTAAATTTTCTAAATCAGTAAGAATAGGGCGTATGTTTTCGCAATGTGACAATTTATAACAATTGCATGTGTGATAATTAAAACTATGTTTAAAGATTATTTTTTGACTATATAGAGAAAATAAAATAGGGCCAAGAACAGACCCGAGGCAGGCCACATTTAAGTTACGCTGGAAGTGATTTTTTGTCATACTGGTGTCTGTTTGATAAGTGTGATTGAAATCACAAAAGAACTGTACCACACTTATTTCAAACGAATCACGTAATCGTGTTATCAAAGCCTGCCAACAGATCCAAAAGCACAAGAACAGAAACTAAACTGAAATCACATGCATTAAACAAATCAGTTATAACTTTAAAGAGGATGTTTCAGTCCTATGCTTGGTTCTGTAAGCAGATTGACATTTTTCAAACATATTATTCCTTTTGAGGTGGTTAGTATATAGACAAGGAGTCAAGTTTACAGTTTTCTGGGTGATTTAGTGATAACATTTTTAATGCATAAATATATTATATATATATATGTCATTGATAGGTGAGAAGCTTTCAAATTTAAGGGGATATTGGCTCAGATGTTTTTTTAGGTATTTTATCATTAGTTGTTCCTGATATTCTCTATTTTTTCCGGAAATGTGCAGAAAATAAGTTACCGGTATTCACATCGTCAGTTGGTATCACATCAGGTGTTTGAGATGAAGGATATTTTCCTAAAAGGGCATTACATATATATGCTAAATAATTCCTTGAAGAACTGGTGTCAACAATTTTTTCATTATAAAAATCTTTTTCAAGACAAACAGATAGTTCTTTCGTTTCCTTGATGAAAATTTCCGATGGATAGTAAAGCCGATTTTTTCTTCCCATCCGCCCGGTTCTTCTTTTCCGCTGGATGGAATTGCGAAAGTTCTTCAGACATCCAAGGGGCAGATAGTTTTATGCATGTTACTTCTTCTGGCAAAAAGGAGCATGTTTATCCAACGTGCATGAAAGAATTTTGATGAAGAGGATGGTGTCAGAGAGATTGTTGTCTAGTGATGTTATAATTTCGTGCTTGAAAAATGATGTCTACTGCTTTAGTATTCCTGAAAGAGATGAGCCTTGTAACTTCCTTTTGTTTTGATGGACAAAAGTCGAACATAATTGTGTGGCGATCTGAGATGCCCGGGCAGTGGACAGAAGCACCTGTACGGGGATTAGGCAGCTTTGCCCTCCACGAGTCTCCTGCTGCCTTGCAGGCGGGGTCTTGAATATTGTTGACCAGAGGCTAAGGGAGTTAACCCTGACAGAAAACAACAACCTACTGCCTTGCGGAGCTGGTTTTGAGCGACCAAAGGCTAAGGGAATTAACCTTGACAGAAAATAACAAGGCCAGGCAGGGGGCCTCAAGGTGGCTGCCCCACATCTACCTAGGGTACAGTGGGCTAATCCCCTGCTTTAAATCCAAAACCAAACCGATTCAAAGAAATATATACAATGATATACCCGCTTGAACTTTTGATGACGACTCTGGGAAAAGAACACAGACTGTTTTCTGGAACATGGAATGTTAGGGCAATTAACCATTAAGAGTTATAATTAGCTGAAGAAATGGAAAAATTCAGCTCTTGTAGACATTTTTTATAGCTATTACAGAAACAAAGAAAAAAGGACAAGGAATAGAAAATGTAGGACCAAATCATATTTTAATCTTCTCAGGGGTAGATATCAAA
>JAXRKP010000013.1:0-2500 GCA_037039925.1 Doris montereyensis | reverse complement strand
AGGTGCAGGCAAAGCGAAAGCGAAGGCAAAGTCAGAGACCGAGAACAAGACTGAGATCGAGACGGAGACGGAGACCGAGACGTAAACCGATAATTAGACCGAGACCGAGACCGAGACTGAGACCCAGACCAAGACCAAGACCAAGAACAAGACAAAGACCAAGACGAAGGCAAAGGTGAAGTTGAAGGCAAAGGCAAAGGAAGACCGAGACCAAGACCGAGACTGAGACCGATACGGAGACGGAGACGGAGACGGAGATGAAGACAGAGGTGGAGACCGAGCCTGAGACGGAGACGGAGACAGAGACCGAGATCAACACCGACACCAAGGCCAAGGCAGAGACAGAGACCAAGACCGAGACAGAGACAGAGACCCAGGCTCAGACCCAGACCAAGACCAAACTGACCAAGACCAGGACCAAGACCAAAACCAAGATCAAGACCACGACTTAGACCAAGACCATGGTGAAGGCAAAGGCAAACACGAAGGCGGAGGCCAAGACGAAGTCGAAAGCCAGGCCAAGACCAAGACCAAAACCAAGACGAAGCCGAAGGCAAAGGCGAAGGCGTAGGCAAAGGTAAAGGCGAAGCGAAAGCGAAGGCGAAGTCGGAGACCGAGACCAAGACCAAGAACAAGTCCGAAATCGAGACGGAGACGGAGACGAAACCCAGACCAAGACCAAGAACAAGATAAATACCAAGGCCAAGACCAAGACGAAGGTAAAGTTGAAGGGAAGGCGACGGGGAAGACCGAGACTGAGACCGAGACTGAGACCGATATGGAGACGAAGAAGGAGGTAGAGACCGAGGCCGAGGCCGAGACCGAGACTGAGACGGACACGGAGATCGAGACCGACACCGAGACCGAGGCTGAGACCGAGATCGAGACCGAGACCGAGACAGAGTCCGAGACCGGACCCGACAACGACGAGACCGAGACTGAAACCAATACCGAGACTGAGACGGAGACGGAGAAGGAGACCCAGACCCAGACCCAGACCCAGACCCAAACCCAACCAAGACCAACACCAAGACCAAGACCAAGACCAAGATCAAGACCAAGACGAACATCAAGACCAAGACCAAGACCAAGACCAAGAACAAGACCAAGGCGAAGGTGAAAGTGAAGTGAAGGCGAAGAAGAAGACGGAGACGGAGATGGAGACGAGACAGAGACTGAGACAGAGATGAAGACGGAGTCGGAGACGGAGCCAGATATCGATAACGAGACCCAGACCCAGACCCAGACCAAGACCCAAACCAAGACCAAAACCAAGACCAAGACAAAGACCAAGGAGAAGGCGAAGGCGAAGATCGAGACCCAGACCCAGAGACCGAGACCGAAACCCCAACTCAGACCCAGACCCAGACCCACACCCACACCCACACCCAGACCCAGACCCACCCAGACCCACACCCATACCCAGACAAAGACCAAGACCAAGGCGAAGTTGAAGGCGAAGACGAAGGCAAAGGCGAAGGGGAAGACCAAGCCCGAGACCGAGACCGAGACCGAGACCGAGACAGAAACATAGACGGAGACGAAATGAAGACAGACACGGAGACGTAGACTGAGACCAGGTCTAGGTTCCGATACCAGAGAGAGAGTAGGACAATAAACTGTGTTGTATACTGCTATTTTAGTTTTTGTTGGCAATTCTTGTTTACCTACAAATGCCTCTTCTAGACGGTTATATAATTATTGCACTTGCCTTTTGAATTCTCTGGCTGATTTCTTCTCTTAGTTTTCCCTCTGAGTTAATCATGATATTCGACTGAAGGTCACTTTGTTATTTTCCAAACAAAACTAAATCATCGGTAAATGAAAGCATTGATACATTTACTGGCTTGGGCTTCCACATCCGGGCGGTGGACAGGTAAGGACCTGTACGGGGAGTAGATAATCCCGCCCTCCACGTGTCTCCTGCTGCCTTGCAGGCGGGTCTTGGTTGACCAAAGGCTAAGGGACTTAACACTGACAGAAAATAAGAACCTGCTGCCATGCAGGCTGGTCTTGAATGACTTAAGGCTAAGGGAGTTAACCCTGACTTAAAATAACAAGGTGGCAGTCCCACCGTCTACCTAGGGTACAGCGGGCTAATCCCCTGCTTATCCAAAACAACCTGATTCAGAGAAGTAAACGGAATATAACTGGCTTGATCTTTGGAAGATGAACTTGAAAACAAACACAGACTGTGATTTTTGGAATATGGAACATGGAACAGTAGGGTATTAAATGGAAAAGAGTTAAAATTAGTTGAAGACATGAAAAAATTCAAAGTAGATATTTTGGCTATTACAGAAACAAAGAAAAAGGACAAGGAACAGAAAATGTAGGACCGAATCATATTTTAATCTTCTCAGGAGTATATGTCAAAAATAGAGCTAGAGCAAGAGTAGGCCGCCTAGTGAATAAAAGACATGAAAAGCTACTAAAAAGTTGGAAATTTATAAGACCATGGCTACTAGAGGTAAATATTCAACTAAAAGGACAAGAAATT
>JAXRKP010001299.1:127500-142028 GCA_037039925.1 Doris montereyensis | reverse complement strand
GTCATGATATGAGCTTGAGATTAACTGTAAGATGAAAAACAATATTTTAAATCTTCTTCTTTTATCGTCATCTGTGAGCTGAGGACTAACTGTCCTAGAAAAATCAGAGCTCTAGACCTTTTTAGTTAGTGGGAAATTTTAAACATAGGAGAAATGATGTAGCCAAAAAGCAACAAATTAAACCATTTTAATTAATGATCATGATATGAACTTGAGATTAACTGTAAGATGAAAAATAAATCTCATTCTTTTATCGTCAGCTGGAAGCTGAGAGTAACTGTCCTAGAAAAATCAGAGCTTTAGACCTTTTTAGTAGGTGGGAAATTTTAAATATAGGAGAAATGATGTAGTCAAAAAGCCACAAACTCAACCATTTTAATTAATGGTCATGATATGAGCTTGAGATTAACTTTAAGATCAAAAACAATTTTCTAACTCTTCTTATTTTATCGTCATCTGTGAGCTGAGGACTAACTGTTCTAGAAAAATTAGAGCTCTAGACCTTTTTAGTTAGTGGGAAATTTTAAACATAGGAGAAATGATGTAGCCAAAAAGCAACAAATTCAACAATTTTAATTAATAGTCCTGATATGAGCTTGAAATTAACTGTAAAAGAAAAACAATATTTTAAATCTTCTTGTTTTATCGTCCTCTGTGAGCTGAGGACTAACTGTCCTAGAAAAATCAGAGCTCTAGACCATTTTAGTAAGTGGGAAATTTTAAATATAGGAGAAATGATGTAGCCAAAAAAGCAAAAAAAAATTCAACCATTTTAATTAATGGTCATGATATGAGCTTGAGATTAACTGTAAGATGAAAAACAATATTTTAAATCTTCTTGTTTTATCGTCATCTGTGAGCTGAGGACTAACTGTTCTAGAAAAATCAGAGCTCTAGACCTTTTTAGTAAGTGGGAAATTTTAAACATAGGAGAAATGATGTAGCCAAAAAGCAACAAATTCAACCATTTTAATTAATAGTCCTGATATGAGCTTGAGATTAACTGTAAAATGAAAAACAATATTTTAAATCTTCTTTCTTTATCGTCATCTGTGAGCTGAGGACTAACTGTCCTAGAAAAATCAGAGCTCTAGACCTTTTTAGTAAGTGGGAAATTTTAAATATAAGAGAAATGATGTAGCTAAAAAGCAAAAAATTCAACCATTTTAATTAATGGTCATGATATGAGCTTGAGATTAACTGTAAGATGAAAAAACAACATTTTAAATCTCATTCTTTTATCGTCATCTGTGAACTGAGGACTAACTGTTCTAGAAAAATCAGAGCTCTAGACCTTTTTAGTTAGTGGGAAATTTTAAACATAGGAGAAATGATGTAGCCAAAAAGCAACAAATTCAAACATTTTAATTAACGGTCATGATATGAGCTTGAGATTAACTTGAAGATGAAAAACAACATTTTAAATCTTCTTCTTTTATCGTCACCTGGAAGCTGAGGAGTAACTGTCCTAGAAATATCAGAGCTTTAGACCTTTTTAGTTAATGGGAAATTTTAAACATATGAGAAATGATGTAGCCAAAAAACAACAATTTTAATAATTTTAATTAAGGGTCATGATATGAGCTGGAGATTAACTGCAAGATGAAAAACAATATTCTAAATCTTCTTCTTTTATCATCCTATGTACGCTGAGGAATAACTGGCCTAGAAAAATCAGAGCTTTAGACCTTTTAAGTAAGTGGGAAATTTTAAATATAGGAGAAATGATGTAGCCAAAAGGCAACAAATTCAACCATTTTAATTAATAGTCCCGATATGAGCTTGAGATTAACTGTAAAAGAAAAAACAATATTTGAAATGTTCTTTCTTTTATCGTCTTCTGTGAGCTGAGGACTAACTGTCCTAGAAAAATCAGAGCTCTAGACCTTTTAGTAAGTGGGAAATTTTAAATATAAGAGAAAAGATGTAGCTAAAAAGCAAAAAATTCAACCATTTTAATTAATGGTCATGATATGAACTTGAGATTAACTGTAAGATGAAAAACAACATTTTAAATCTCATTCTTTTTTATCGTCATCTGTGAGCTGAGGACTAACTGTTCTAGAAAAATCAGAGCTCTAGACCTTTTAGTAAGTGGGAAATTTTAAACATAGGAGAAATGATGTAGCCAAAAAGCAACAAATTCAACCATTTTAATTAATAGTCATGATATGAGCTTGAGATTAACTGTAAGATCAAAAACAATATTTTAAATCTTCTTATTTTATCGTCATCTGTGAGCTGAGGACTAACTGTTCTAGAAAAATCAGAGCTCTAGACCTTTTTAGTTAAGTGGGAAATTTTAAACATAGGAGAAATGATGTAGCCAAAAAGCAAAAAATTCAACCATTTTAATTAATGGTCATGATATGAGCTTGAGATTAACTGTAAGATGAAAAACAACATTTTAAATCTTCATTCTTTTATCGTCATCTGTGAGCTGAGGACTAACTGTCCTAGAAAAATCAGAGCTCTAGACCTTTTTAGTAGGTGGGAAATTTTAAATATAGGAGAAATGATGTAGCCAAAAAGCAACAAATTCAACCATTTTAATTAATGGTCATGATATGAGCTTGAGATTAACTGTAAGATGAAAAACAACATTTTAAATCTCTTCTTTTATCGTCATCTGTGAACTGAGGACTAACTGTTCTAGAAAAATCAGAGCTCTAGACCTTTTTAGTTAGTGGGAAATTTTAAACATAGGAGAAATGATGTAGCCAAAAAGCAACAAAATTCAACCATTTTAATTAATGGTCATGATATGAGCTTGAGATTAACTGTGAAGATGAAAAACAACATTTTAAATCTTCTTCTTTTATCGTCACCTGTGAACTGAGGACTAACTGTCCTAGAAATATCAGAGCTTTAGACCTTTTTAGTTAATGGGAAATTTTAAACATATGAGAAATGATGTAGCCAAAAAAAAATTTTAATAATTTTAATTAAGGGTCATGATATGAGCTTGAGATTAACTGCAAGATGAAAAACAATATTCTAAATCTTCTTCTTTTATCATCCTATGTACGCTGAGGAATAACTGGCCTAGAAAAATCAGAGCTTTAGACCTTTTAAGTAAGTGGGAAATTTTAAATATAGGAGAAATGATGTAGCCAAAAAACAACAAATTCAACCATTTTAATTAATAGTCCCGATATGAGCTTGAGATTAACTGTAAAAGAAAAACAATATTTGAAATGTTCTTGTTTTATCGTCTTCTGTGAGCTGAGGACTAACTGTCCTAGAAAAATCAGAGCTCTAGACCTTTTTAGTAAGTGGGAAATTTTAAATATAAGAGAAAAGATGTAGCTAAAAAAAGCAAAAAATTAAACCATTTTAATTAATGGTCATGATATGAACTTGAGATTAACTGTAAGATGAAAAACAACATTTTAAATCTCATTCTTTTATCGTCAGCTGGAGCTGAGGACTAACTGTCCTAGAAAAATCAGAGCTTTAGACCTTTTTAGTAAGTGGGAAATTTTAAATATAGGAGAAATGATGTAGCCAAAAAACAACAAAAATTCAACCATTTTAATTAATGGTCATGATATGAGCTTGAGATTAACTGTAAGTGGGAAATAAATATGAAAAACAATTTTCAACCATTTTAATTAATGGTCAAATCTTCTTATTTTATCGTCATCTGTGAGCTGAGGACTAACTGTCCTAGAAAAATCAGAGCTCTAGACCTTTTTAGTAAGTGGGAAATTTTAAATATAAGAGAAATGATGTAGCCAAAAAGCAAAAAAATTCAACCATTTTAATTAATGGTCATGATATGAGCTTGAGATTAACTGTAAGATGAAAAACAACATTTTAAATCTCATTCTTTTATCGTCAGCTGGAAGCTGAGGACTAACTGTCCTAGAAAAATCAGAGCTTTAGACCTTTTTAGTAAATTTTAAATATAGTGGGAAATTTGAAATATAGGAGAAATGATGTAGTCAAAAAGCCACAAACTCAACCATTTTAAATAATGGTCATGATATGAGCTTGAGATTAACTTTAAGATCAAAAACAATTTTCAAACTCTTCTTATTTTATCGTCATCTGTGAGCTGAGGACTAACTGTTCTAGAAAAATTAGAGCTCTAGACCTTTTTAGTTAGTGGGAAATTTTAAACATAGGAGAAATGATGTAGCCAAAAAGCAACAAATTCAACAATTTTAATTAATAGTCCTGATATGAGCTTGAGATTAACTGTAAAATGAAAAACAATATTTTAAATCTTCTTGTTTTATCGTCATCTGTGAGCTGAGGACTAACTGTCCTAGAAAAATCAGAGCTCTAGACCTTTTTAGTAAGTGGGAAATTTTAAATATAGGAGAAATGATGTAGCCAAAAAATGCAACAAATTCAACCATTTTAATTAATGGTCATGATATGAGCTTGAGATTAACTGTAAGATGAAAAACAACATTTTAAATCTCATTCTTTTATCGTCATCTGTGAGCTGAGGACTAACTGTCCTAGAAAAATCAGAGCTCTAGACCTTTTTAGTAAGTGGGAAATTTTAAATATAGGAGAAATGATGTAGCCAAAAAGCAACAAATTCAACCATTTTAATTAATAGTCATGATATGAGCTTGAGATTAACTGTAAGATGAAAAACAATATTTTAAATCTTCTTATTTTATCGTCATCTGTGAGCTGAGGACTAACTGTCCTAGAAAAATCAGAGCTCTAGACCTTTTTAGTTAATGGGAAATTTTAAACATAAGAGAAATGATGTAGCCAAAAAACAACAAATTCAACAATTTTAATTAATGGTCATGATATGAGCTTGAGATTAACTTGAGATTAACTGTAAGATGAAAAAAATAACATTTTAAATCTTCTTGTTTTATCGTCATCTGTGAACTGAGGACTAACTGTCCTAGAAAAATCAGAGCTCTAGACCTTTTTAGTTAGTGGGAAATTTTAAACATAGGAGAAATGATGTAGCCAAAAAGCAACAAATTCAACCATTTTAATTAATGGTCATGATATGAGCTTGAGATTAACTGTAAGATGAAAAACAATTTTCAAATCTTCTTCTTTTATCGTCATCTGGAAGCTGAGGACTAACTGTCCTAGAAAAATCAGAGCTTTAGACCTTTTTAGTTAAGTGGGAAATTTTAAACATATGAGAAATGATGTAGCCAAAAAACAACAAATTCAACCATTTTAATTAATGGTCATGATATGAGCTTGAGATTAACTGTAAGATGAAAAACAATATTCTAAATCTTTCTTCTTTTATCATCCTCTGTAGCTGAGGAATAACTGTCCTAGAAAAATCAGAGCTTTAGACCTTTTAAGTAAGTGGGAAATTTTAAATATAGGAGAAATGATGTAGCCAAAAAGCAACAAATTCAACCATTTTAATTAATAGTCCTGATATGAGCTTGAGATTAACTGTAAAATGAAAAACAATATTTTAAATCTTCTTGTTTTATCGTCCTCTGTGAGCTGAGGACTAACTGTCCTAGAAAAATCAGAGCTCTAGACCATTTTAGTAAGTGGGAAATTTTAAATATAAGAGAAATGATGTAGCCAAAAAAATCAACAAATTCAACCATTTTAATTAATGGTCATGATATGAGCTTGAGATTAACTGTAAGATGAAAAACAATATTTTAAATCTTCATTCTTTTATCGTCATCTGTGAGCTGAGGACTAACTGTTCTAGAAAAATCAGAGCTCTAGACCTTTTTAGTAAGTGGGAAATTTTAAACATAGGAGAAATGATGTAGCCAAAAAGCAACAAATTCAACCATTTTAATTAATAGTCCTGATATGAGCTTGAGATTAACTGTAAAATGAAAAACAATATTTTAAATCTTCTTGTTTTATCGTCCTCTGTGAGCTGAGGACTAACTGTCCTAGAAAAATCAGAGCTCTAGACCTTTTTAGTAAGTGGGAAATTTTAAATATAAGAGAAATGATGTAGCCAAAAAGCAAAAAATTCAACCATTTTAATTAATGGTCATGATATGAAATTTTTGAGATTAACTGTAAGATGAAAAACAATATTTTAAATCTTCTTCTTTTATCGTCATCTGTGAGCTGAGGACTAACTGTCCTAGAAAAATCAGAGCTCTAGACCTTTTTAGTAAGTGGGAAATTTTAAATATAGGAGAAATGATGTAGCCAAAAAGCAACAAATTCAACCATTTTAATTAATGGTCATGATATGAGCTTGAGATTAACTGTAAGATGAAAAACAATATTTTAAATCTTCTTCTTTTATCGTCATCTGTGAGCTGAGGACTAACTGTCCTAGAAAAATCAGAGCTCTAGACCTTTTTAGTAAGTGGGAAATTTTAAATATAGGAGAAATGATGTAGCCAAAAAGCAACAAATTCAACCATTTTAATTAATGGTCATGATATGAGCTTGAGATTAACTGTAAGATCAAAAACAATATTCTAAATCTCTTCTTCTTTTATCGTCATCTGTGAGCTGAGGACTAACTGTTCTAGAAAAATTAGAGCTCTAGACCTTTTTAGTCAGTTTTTAGGGAAATTTTAAATATAGGAGAAATGATGTAGCCAAAAAGCAACAAATTCAACCATTTTAATTAATGGTCATGATATGAGCTTGAGATTAACTGTAAGATGAAAAACAATATTTTAAATCTTCTTCTTTTATCGTCATCTGTGAGCTGAGGACTAACTGTTCTAGAAAAATCAGAGCTCTAGACCTTTTTAGTTAGTGGGAAATTTTAAACATAGGAGAAATGATGTAGCCAAAAAGCAACAAATTCAACCATTTTAATTAATAGTCCTGATATGAGCTTGAATTAACTGTAAAATGAAAACAATATTTTAAATCTTCTTGTTTTATCGTCCTCTGTGAGCTGAGGACTAACTGTCCTAGAAAAATCAGAGCTTTAGACCTTTTTAGTTAGTGGGAAATTTTAAACATAGGAGAAATGATGTAGCCAAAAAACAACAAATTCAACCATTTTAATTAATAGTCATGATATGAGCTTGAGATTAACTGTAAGATCCAAAACAATATTCTAAATCTTCTTCTTTTATCGTCATCTGTGAGCTGAGGACTAACTGTCCTAGAAAAATCAGAGCTCTAGACCTTTTTAGTAAGTGGGAAATTTTAAATATAAGAGAAATGATGTAGCCAAAAAACAAATAAATTCAATCATTTTAATTAATGGTCATGATATGAGCTTCAGATTAACTGTAAGATGAAATACAATATTCTAAGTCTTTTTCTTTTATCGGCATCTGTGAGCCGAGTACTAACTATCCTCGAAAAATTGACAGCTCTAGACCCTTTTAATAAGTGGGAAATTTGAAACATAGGAAAAACGATGCTGCCAAAAAACAACAATTTTAACCATTTTAATTAATGGTCATGATATGAGCTTGAGATTAACTGTAAGATGAAAAACAATATTTTAAATCTTCTCCTTTCATCGTCAGCTGTAGGCTGAGGAGTAACTGTCCTAGAAATATGAGAGCTCTAGACCTTTTTAGTAAGTGGCAAATTTTAAATATAGGATAAATGATGTAGTAAAAAAGACAAATTGAACCATTTTAATTAATGGTCATGATATGAGCTTGAGATTAACTTTAAGATCCAAAACAATATTCTAACTCTTCTTCTTCAATCGTCATCTGTGAGCTGAGGACTAACTGTTCTAGAAAAATCAGAGCTCTAGACCATTTTAGTCAGTGGGAAATTTTAAACATAAGAGAAATGATTTATCAAAAAACAACAAATTCAACCATTTTAATTAATGGTCATGATATTAGCTTGAGATTAACTGGAAGATGAAAAACAACATTTTAAATCTTCTTCTTTTATCGTCAGTTGGAAGCTGAGGAGTAACTGTCCTAGAAAAATCAGAGCTTTAGACCTTTTTAGTAGGTGGGAAAAATATAGGAGAAATGATGTAGCCAAAAAGTAACAAATTCAACCATTTTAATTAATGGTCATGATATGAGCTGGAGATTAACTGTAAAATGAAAAACAATCTTCGAAATCAATTTCTTTTATCGTCATATGTGAACCGAGTACTAACTATCCTAGAAAAGGGACAGCTCTAGACCGTTTTAATCAGTTGGAAATTTCAAACATAAGAGAAATGATATAGTCAAAAAACAACAATTTTAACCATTTTAATTAATGGTCATGATATGAGCTTGAGATTAACTGTAAGATGAAAAACAACGTTTTAAATATCCTTCTTTATCGTCATCTGTGAGCTGAGGACTAACTGTTCTAGAAAAATCAGAGCTCTAGACCTTTTTAGTCAATGGGAAATTTTAAACATAGGAGAAATGATGTAGACAAAAAGCAACAAATTCAACCATTTTAATTAACGGTCATGATATGAGCTTGAGATTAACTGTAAGATGAAAAACAACATTTTAAATCTTCTTCTTTTATCGTCATCTGTGAGCTGAGGACTAACTGTTCTAGAAAAATCAGAGCTCTAGACCTTTTTAGTCAGTGGGAAATTTTAAACATAGGAGAAATGATGTAGCCAAAAAGCCACAAATTCAACCATTTTAATTAACGGTCATGATATGAGCTTGAGATTAACTTTCAGATCAAAAACAATCTTCTAAATCTTCTTCTTTTATCGTCATCTATGAGCTGAGGACTAACTGTTCTAGAAAAATCAGAGCTCTAGACTTTTTTAGTTAGTGGGAAATATTAAACATAGGAGAAATGTGTAGCCAAAAAGTAACAAATTAAACCAGATTAATTAACAGTCATGATCTAAGCTTGAGATTAACTTTAAGATCAAACACAATATTCTAAATCTTCTTCTGGTATCGTCATCTGTGAGCTGAGGATTAACTGTTCTAGAAAAATCAGAGCTCTAGATCGTTTTAGTTAATGGGAAATTTTAAACATAGGAGAAATGATGTAGCCAAAAAGCAACAAATTCAACCATTTTAATTAATGGTCATGATATGAGCTTGAGATTAACTGTAAGATGAAAAACAATATTTTAAATCTTCTTCTTTATCGTCAGCTGGGAGCTGAGGATTAACTATCTTAGAAAAATCAGAGCTCTAGACCGTTTTAGTCAGTGGGAAATTTTAAACATAGGAGAAATGATGTAGCCAAAAAGCAACAAATTCAACCATTTTAATTAATGGTCATGATATGAGCTTGAGATTAACTGTAAAAGGAAAACAATATTTTAAATCTTCTTGTTTTATCGTCCTGTGTGAGCTGAGGACTAACTGTCCTAGAAAAATCAGAGCTCTAGACCTTTTGATTAAGTGGGAAATTTTAAATATAACAGAAATGATGTAACCAAAAGGCAAAAAATTAAACCATTTTAATTAATGGTCATGATACGAGCTTGAGATTAACTGTAAAATGAAAAACAACATTTTAAATCTTCTTCTTTTATCGTCAGCTGGGAGCTGAGGATTAATTGTGCTAGAAAAATTAAAGCTCTAGACCTTTTTAGTCAGTGGGAAATTTTAAACATAGGAGAAATGATGTAGTCAAAAAGCCACAAATTCATCCATTTTAATTATTGGTCATGATATGAGCTTGAGATTAACTTTAAGATCAAAACCAATATTCACACTCTTCTTATTTTATCGTCATCTGTGAGCTGACAAATAACTGTTCTAGAAAAATCAGAGCTCAGATCTTTTCTGTCAGTGGGAAATTTTAAACATAGGAGAAATGATGTGGCCAAAAAACAACAATTTCAACCATTTTATTAATGGTCATGATATGAGCTTGAGATTAACTGTAAGATGAAAAACAACATTTTTAATCTTCTTCTTTTATCGTCAGCTGGAAGCTGAGGAGTAACTGTCCTAGAAAAATCAGAGCTTTAGACGACTTTAGTAAGTGGGAAATTTTAAATATAGGAGAAATGATGTAGTCAAAAAGCAAGAAATACAACCATTTTAATTAATGGTCATAGTATGAGCTTGAGATTAACTGTAAGATAAAAAACAATATTCTAAATCTTATACTTTGATCGTCATTTGCGAGATGAGAACTAACTGTCCTAGAAATCTGAGAGCTCTAGACCTTTTTAGTTAGTAGGAAATTTTAAACATAGGAGAAATGTAGCCAAAAAGTAACCAATTAAACCAGTTTAATGAACGGTCATGATCTGAGCTTGAGATTAACTTTAAGATCAAAAACAATCTTCTAACTCTTCTTCTTTTATCGTCATCTGTGAGCTGAAGACTAACTGTTCTAGAGAAATCAGAGGTCTAGACCTTTTCTGTCAGTGGGAAATTTTAAACATAGGAGAAATGATGTAGCCAAAAAGGAACAAATTCAAACATGTTAATTAACGGTCATGATATGAGCTTGATATTAACTTTAAGATCAAAAACAATATTCTAACTCTTCTTATTTTATCGTCATCTGTGAGCTGAGGAATAACTGTTCTAGAAAAATCAGAGCTCTAGATCTTTTTAGTTAGTGAGAAATTTTAAACATAGGAGAAATGATGTAGCCAAAAAGCAACAAATTCAACCATTTTAATTAATAGTCCTGATATGAGCTTGAGATTAACTGTAAAATCAAAAACAATATTTTAAATCTTCTTGTTTTATCGTCAGCTTGAAGCTGAGGAGTAACTGTCCTAGAAAAATTAGAGCTTGAGACCTTTTTAGTAAGTGGGAAATTTTAAATATAGGAGAAATGATGTAGTCAAAAAGCCACAAATTCAACCATTTTAATTAATTGTCATGATATGAGCTTGAGATTAACTTTAAGATCAAAAACAATATTCTAACTCTTCTTTTTTATCGTCATCTGTGAGCTGAGGACTAACTGTCCTAGAAAAATCAGAGCTCTAGACCTTTTTAGTAAGTGGGAAATTTTAAACATAGGAGAAATGATGTAGTCAAAAAGCAACAAATTCAACCATTTTAATTAATGGTCATGATATGAGCTTGAGATTAACTTTAAGATCAAAAACAATATTCTAACTCTTCTTCTTTTATCGTCATCTGTGAGCTGAGGACTAACTTGTTCTAGAAAAATCAGAGCTCTAGACCTTTTTAGTAAGTGGGAAATTTTAAACATAGGAGAAATGATGTAGTCAAAAAGCAACAAATTCAACCATTTTAATTAATGGTCATGATATGAGCTTGAGATTAACTTTAAGATCAAAAACAACATTCTAACTCTTCTTATTTTATCGTCATCTGTGAGCTGAGGACTAACTGTTCTAGAAAAATCAGAGCTCTAGACCTTTTTAGTTAGTGGGAAATTTTAAAATATAGGAGAAATGATGTAGTCAAAAGGCAAAAATTCAACCATTTTAATTAATGGTCATGATATGAGCTTGAGATTAACTGTAAGATGAAAAACAACATTTTAAATCTTCTTCTTTTATCGTCATCTGTGAGCTGAGGAGTAACTGTCCTAGAAAAATTAGAGCTCTAGATCTTTTTAGTCAATGGTAAATTTTAAACATGGGAGAAATGATGTAGTCATAAAGCCACAAATTCAACCATTTTAATTATTGGTCATGATATGAGCTTGAGATTAACTTTAAGATCAAAACCAATATTCTCATTCTTCTTATTTTATCGTCATCTGTGAGCTCCTAGAAAAATCAGAGCTCTGAACCTTTTTAGTAAGTGGGAAATTTTAAATATAGGAGAAATGATGTAGCCAAAAAGCAACAAATTCAACCATTTCAATTAATGGTCATGATATGAGCTGGAGATTAACTGTAAGATGAAAAATAATATTCTAAATCATATTCTTTTATCGTCATCTGTGAACCGAGGACTAACTATCCTAGAAAAGGGACAGCTCTAGACCTTTTTAATAAGTGGCAAAGTTCAAGCATAGGAGAAATGATGTAGCCAAAAAGTAACAAATTAAACCAGTTTAATTAACGGTCATGATCTGAGCTTGAGATTAACTTTAAGATCAAAAACAATATTCTACCTCTTCTTCTTTTATCGTCCTCTTTGAGCTGAGGACTAACTGTCCTAGAAAAATCAGAGCTCTAGACCTGTTTAGTTAGTGGGAAATTTTAAATATAGGAGAAATGATGTAGCCAAAAAGCAACAAATTCAACCATTTTAATTAATGGTCATGATATGAGCTTGAGATTAACTGTAAGATGAAAAACAATATTCTAACTCTTTTATTTTATCGTCATATGTGAGCTGAGGAGTAACTGTCCTAGAAAAATCAGAGCTCTAGACCTTTTAAGTCAGTGGAAATTTTAAATATAGGAGAAATGATGTAGCCAAAAGGCAACAAATTCAACCATTTTAATTAATGGTCATGATATGAGCTTGAGATTAACTGTAAGATGAAAAACAATCTTCTAACTCTTCTTCTTTTATCGTCATGTATGAGCTGAGGACTAACTATTCTAGAAAAATCAGAGCTCTAGACTGTTTTAGTTAGTGGGAAATTTTAAACATAGGAGAAATGTAGCCAAAAAGTAACAAATTCAATTATTTTAATTAACGGTCATGATCTGAGCTTGAGATTAACTTTAAGATGAAACACAATATTCTAACTCTTTTTATTTTATCGTCATCTGTGAGCTAAGGACTAACTGTGCTAGAAAATTCAGAGCCCTAGACCTTTTTAGTTAGTGGGAAATTTTAAACATAGGAGAAATGTAGCCAAAAATTAACCAATTTTAATCTCTGTAAGATTAACAAAAAAACAATATTCTAACTCTTCTTATTTTATCGTCATCTGTGAGCTGAGGACTAAATGTTCTAGAAAAATCAGAGTTTTATACCTTTTTAGTTAGTGGAAAATTTTAAACATATGAGAAATGATTTAGCCAAAAAGCCACAAATTCAACCTTTTTGATTAACGGTCATGATATGAGCTTGAGATTAACTTTAAGATCAAAAACAACATTTTAAATCTTCTTCTTTTATCGTCAGCTGAGAACTGAGGAGTAATGTCCTAGAAAAATTAGAGCTCCTAGACCTTTTTAGTCAGTGGGAAATTTTAAACATGGGAGAAATGATGTAGTCAAAAAGCCACAAATTCAACCATTTTAATTAACAGTCATGATATGAGCTTGAGATTAACTTTAAGATCAAAACCAATATTCTCACTCTTCTTATTTTATCGTCATCTGTGAGCTGTGGACCAACTGTCCTAGAAAAATCAGAGCTCTGAACCTTTTTAGTAAGTGGAAAATTTTAAATATAGGAGAAATGATGTAGCCAAAAAGCAACAAATTCAACCATTTTAATTAATGGTCATGAGATGAGCACGACATTAACTGTAAGATGAAAAACAATATTCTAAATTATATTCTTTTATCGTCATCTGTGAACCGAGGACTAACTATCCTAAAAAAGGGACAGCTCTAGACCTTTTTAATTAGTGGGAAAGTTCAAACATATGAGAAATGATGTAGCCAAAAAGCAACAAATTCAACCATTTTAATTAACAGTCATGATATGAGCTTGAGATTAACTGCAAGATGAAAAACAATATTCTAAATCTTTTACTTTTATCGTCATTTGTGAGATAGGAACTAACTGTCCTAGAAGTCTGAGAGCTCTAGACCATTTTAGTAAGTGGGAAATTTTAAATATAGGAGAAATGATGTAGTCAAAAAGCCACAGATTCAACCATTTTAATTAACGGTTACGATATGAGCTTGAGATTAACTTTAAGATCAAGAACAATCTTCTAAACTCTTCTTCGTTTATCGTCATGTATGAGCTGAGGACTAACTGTTCTAGAAAAATCAGAGGTGTAGAACTTTTTAGTTCGTTGGAAATTTTAAACATAGGAGAAATGTAGCCAAAAAGTAACAAATTCAACCATTTTATTTAACGGTCATGATCTGAATTTGAGATTAACTTTAAGATTAAACACAATATTCTAACTCGTCTTATTTTATCGTCATCTGTGAGCTGACGACTAACTGTTCTAGAAAAATCAGAGCTATAGACCTTTTTTGCCAGTGGAAAATTGTAAAAATAGGAGAAATGATGTAGCCAAAAAGGATCAAATTCAAACATTTTAATTAACGGTTATGAAGTGAGCTTGAGATTAACTTAGGGTTAGGGTTAGGGTTAGGATTAGGGTGAGTATTGTGGTTAGGATTAAGGTTAGGGTTAGGGTTAGGGTTAGGTTAGGGCTAGGGTTAGTGTACCCCTTTATCTTTTATCGATAGGTTAGGGTTAGGTTAGGGTTAGAATTAGGATTAGGGAGAAATAGGTTAAAAAGCAAGGTTAGGGTTAGGTTAGGGGTTAGGTTAGGGTTAGGGTTAGGGTTAGGTTAGGGAAGCTTAGGGTTAGGGTTAGGGATAGGGTTAGGGTCTGGGTTAGGGTTACGGTTATGGTTTAGAGTTAAGGTTAGTGTTATGGTTCGGGTTTCCACTTAGGTTTTAGAGTTAGGTTTAAGGTTAGGGTTAGGGTGAGGGTTAGTGTTAGATGTAGGGTTAGGGCTAAGGTTAGGATACGTGTTAGGGTTAGTGTGAATGTTAGAGTTAGGGTTAGGGTTAGGGTTAGGTTAGGGTAAATGTTAGGGTCAGGGTTACGGTTAGGGTTGGGGTTAGGGTTAGGGTTAGG
>JAXRKP010001299.1:102500-125000 GCA_037039925.1 Doris montereyensis | reverse complement strand
TCATATGATTCTTCAGTACATTTAGTAAGAGCTAGCTTCTCTTTTGTATCAATTATATATCGATTCTATTTTAGATCTTCTTTTGTCAGTTCTTATTGTGTTACAATTTTTTTTTATTGACTCTTTGACTCTTGGCATGCAATGGCGTCGAAATCCTTTGTGGGTGCAACAACTTCCTCCTTGCCACCTCCCTTTTCCCAGCCTGTCTTTATTTTACAGGTGTGTGTCTCGGCTGACAAAGCGGCAGGTTAGGGGTGCACGTTGGGGACACAACGAATCTGTGGGTTTTGCTGGGGCCACAATGCTAGCGAGTGGACTAACATTTCGGGGTATCAAAATAGCATTAACAAGCCAAAAACCTTATCTTTTAAAAGATGGGTTCATGCCCGCAACTAAACTAATCGTGGGCGGTGTTCACATAATTCTAATGATACTAATAGAGTGTGTTGTCAGGAGGGCAAACGTGCCACTCTCGTTTACGGCTATTATTTAATGTGTTGTTTGACTGACATCACTTTGTTTACATCCATTATTTAATGTGTTGGTTGACTGACATCACTTTGTTTACATCCATTATTTAATGTGTTGGTTGACTGACATCACTTTGTTTATATCCATTATATAATGTGTTGTTTGACTGACATCACTTTGTTTACATCCATTATTTAATGTGTTGGTTGACTTACATCTCTTTGTTTACAGCCATTATATAATGTGTTGGTTGACTTACATCTCTTTGTTTACAGCCATTATATAATTTGTTGGTTGACTGACATCACTTTATTACAACCATTATTTAAAGTGTTGGTTGACTGACATCATTTTGTTTACAGCAATTATTTATTTTGTTAGTTGACTGACATCATTGTGTTTACAGCCATTATTTAATTTCTTTGTTGACTGACATCACTTTGTTTACATCCATTATATAATTTGTTGGTTGACTGACATCATTTTGTTTACAGCCATTATTTAATTTGTAGGTTGACTGACATCACTTTGTTTACAACCATTATTTAATTTGTTTGTTGACTGACATCACTTTGTTTACAACCATTATTTAATTTCTTTGTTGACAGACATCTCTTTGTTTACAGCCATTATTTAATTTCTTTGTTGACTGACATCACTTGTTTACATCCATTATTTAATTTCTTTGTTGACTGACATCACTTTGTTTACATCCATTATTTAATTTCTTTGTTGACTGACATCGCTTTGTTTACAACCATCATTTAATGTGTTGGTTGACTGACATCACTTTGTTTACAGCCATTATTTAATGTGTTGGTGGAATGACATCTCTTTGTTTACAGCCATTATTTAATGTGTTGGTTGACTGACATCACTTTGTTTACAACCATTATTTAATTTCTTTGTTGACTGACATCACTTTGTTTACAGCCATTATTTAATTTGTTGGTTGACTGACATCACTTTGTTTACAACCATTATTTAATGTGTTGGTTGACTGACATCACTTTGTTTGTAATTATAGGTGCAATGATGTTTAACCCTTAGTCGACGTAGCGCATTGCATGCCGTCAAAACTAAGATTGCAATGATGTTTAACCCTTAGTCGACGTAGTCGATGACGCCAAAGCTAGCATGTGCAATGATAAGTTGCAATGATGTTTAACCCTTAGTCGACGTAGACGACGTCAAAGTACATTGTCATGTCATCAAAACTAAGATTGCAATGATGTTTAACCTTAGACGACGTAGTACATTGCATGTCATCAAAACTAAGATTGCAATGGTGTTTAACCCTTAGTCGACGTAGTACATTGCATGCCGTCAAAACTAAGATTGCAATGATGTTTAACCCTTAGTCGACGTAGTACATTACATGTCATCAAAACTAAGATTGCAATGATGTTTAACCCTTAGTCGAGGGTAATAGTCGACGCTAGTGCAATGCTGTTTAACCCTTAGTCGATGACGTCCGTCAAAGCTAAGATTGCAATGCTGTTTAACCATAGTCGAGGTAGTACATTAGTTGCATGCCGTCAAAGCTAAGATTGCAATGGTGTTTAACCCTTAGTCGACGTAGTACATTGCATTAGATAGAAAGTCTATCGTTGGTCGTCGTATAGAAAAAGTGGAAAAAAGGAGATTGAAGTTGTTTTGAATTTTTAGATGGTCTGTCCCACGCATGGGGAGCCAAATCTATCTAAAGTCATGTTGTTGATTGAGGATGGACAATGTTTGCACTCGACGGAGTGTGAAATTCAGCGCTTGCAAAATAGAAGATGCTACAAAGAGTCATGACAGTGATATTTGTTGAAACATTTGACCAGTATATATATCAATATAATTCTATTATCCGTGAAACAGTATATTTGCTCTACGTCAAACAATGTTGAGTTGGTAAACAAAGGTATTGGAGTGAATGGTGTCCACTGACAGTTGACGTCATTTGATTTTCCTGGTTTATTATTTTCACAGGTAATTGCTAAAGGTGCGTTTCAGTCAATACTTTCCCGAGCCCTGAGAGCTTGATTCTGACTTTTATGGAGCAAAAAATGATTTTCGGCCATTGGTGTCCAAGTCATAGTCTTCGGATTTGCTTGTCTTCTGCCAGGTGAGTAAGAGACTTCCGGCGGACTCGGTAGTCCAGCGGCAAGGTGTCGACCTCTCCAACCCGAAGGTCGTGGGTTCAAGCTCCACCGACGGTTCCTGACTTTTTTGGACTAAAATCTACCACCCACCCCCTACCCCATGTCCAGGTAGGTGGATCGATACGTAGTTTCATCGGAGGCAATATCAAAAAGAGGTCCCGTGTGCAGATCACAACACTCTGTGCACGTTACAGATCCGTTGGCTGTTAGTTTACAGGAGACGGCAAATATAAACCATCAACCAAAAACGCCGAGATTACATTAGTTGTGGACATGGGTAAATCAAATCAAACCAAATCAAATCAAATCAAACCAAATTCAAACCAAATCAAATCAAACCAAATCAAATCAAAATCAAATCGAATCAAACCGAATCAAATCAAATCAAATCAAATCAAATCAAATCAAATCAAATCAAATCAAATCAAATCAATCAAATCAAATCAAATCAAATCAAATCGAATCAAATCTGAATCAAATCGAATCAAATCAAATCAAATCAAATCAAATCAAATCAAAATAAATCAAATCAAATCAAATCAAATTAATCAAATCAAATCAAATCAAATCAAATCGAATCAAACCGAATCAAATCAAACCAAATCAAATCTAAATCAAATCAAAACCAAATCAAATCAAATCAAACCAAATCAAATCAAATCGAATCAAACCGAATCAAATCAAATCAAATCAAACCAAATCAAATAAAATTATCAAATCAAATTAAATCGAATCAAATCGAATCAAATGAAATAAATCGAATCAAATCGAATCGAATCGAATTAAATCACATCCAATCCAATCCACTCCAATCCAATCCAATCCAATCTAATCCAATCCAATCTAATCCAATCCAATCCAGTCCAATCAATTCAATCTAATCCAATCCAATCCAATCCAATCAATCAATCGATTTCGAATCGAATGGAATCCAATCCAATCAATCAATCCAATCCAATACAATACAATCCAGTCAATCTAATCGATTTCGAATCGAATGGAATTCAATCCAATCCAATCAAATCCAATCCAATCCAATCCAATCCAATCCAATCCAATCAATCAAATCCAATCGAATCCAATCCAATCCAATCAATCCAATCCAATCCAACCCAACCCAATCCAATCCAATTCAATCAAATCCAATTCAATCCAATCCAATCCAATCCAATCCAATCCAATCCAATCCAATCCAATTCAATCCAATCCAACGCCAAGCCAGTCCAATCCAATCCAATCCCATCCCATCCCATCCACTCCAATCCAATCCAATCCAATCCAATCCAATTCAATCCAATCCAATCCAATCAAATCCAATCAATCCAATTCATTCCAATCCAATCCAATCCAAATCCAATCTAATCAATCATCCAATCCAATCCAATCCATTCTAATCCCATCCCATCCAATCCAATCCAATCCAATCCAATCCAATATAATCCAATCCAATTTAATCCAATCCAATCAATCCAATCCAATCCAATCGAATCGAAATAAAAATAATAATAAAAATAATGATAATAATAATGATAATAATAATGATAATAATATTAAAACTAATAATAAATAATAATGATAATAATAACAATAATAATAATGATAATAACAATAATAACAATAATAATAACAATAATAATAATAGTAATACTAATAATAATAATAATAATATTAATAATAATAATAATAATAATAATAATAATAATAATAATAATAATAATAATAATAATAATAATAATAATAATAATAATAATAATAATAATAATAATAATAATAATAATAATAATAATAATAATATACAAATAATACTAACAATAATAATACTACTACTACTAATAATAATACTAATAATACTAACAATAATATTAACAATAATAATAATAATAATAATAATAACAGTAATAATAATGATATTAATAACAATAATAATAATAATAATAATAATAATAATAATAATAATAATAATAATAATAATAATAATAATAATAATAATAATAATAATAATAATAATATCAATAATATCAATAATAATCATAATAATATTATTAATAATAATAATAATACTATTAACAATAAAAATACTAATAATACTAATAATTCTAATAATAATAGTAATATTAATATTAATAATGATGACAATAATGATAACAATAATAATAACAATAATAATAACAATAATAATAACAATAATAACAATAATATTAACAATAATAATAATAATAACAATAATAATGATAATAATATAATAATAATAATAATAATAATAATAATAATAATAATAATAATAATAATAATAATAATAATAATAATAATGATGATGATAATAATAATGATAATAATATTATTATTATTGTTTTTGTGAACCCATGTAAAACGGCCTAAATTGTGCTCAGCGTGCAATCACCTATCACTGTGTACTTCTGATTTGCACCAACTAATACCTGAGAGTGCTTGTCGTCATGGAATAATTTAATATTCGTTTGCTTATCTAATGCATGCCTTCCATTTACTTATTCATTTTATTGCATTGAATGTATTTCATTATCCACGAAGGGAATGTTTGTTTATGTTACAGTGAGTACAAGCAATGTAGAATAATAGTCAACAACAAATACCTCTATGATAGATTACGAGTAAATCGTTACCTTCAGCATAATAACGTAACCCAATCATAAAGGATTAAAACGAACATAACTGTGACAACAACGATGACAGTCATAATAGAGATGTGGTCATGATGGTTTTGATGATGATGAACTTAACACGATGATGTATGATGATGATGATGATGGTAGTGGTCATGGTTTGATGATGATGATGATGTTGATGATGGACATGATTATAATGAAGAAGATGATAATGTAGATGATGATGCTGATAACGATGATGATAATGATGATGATGATGATGATAATGATGATGGTGGTGATGAAGATGAAGATGACGATGATGGTGGAGAGATGATGATGATGATGATGGTGGTGGTGATATGATGATGAAGATGATGATGATGATGATAATGATGATGATGATGATGATGATGATGCTAATGATGATAATGATGATAATGATCATGATGATGATAATGATGATGATGATGACAATGATAATGATGATAATGATAATAATGATGATAATGATGATGATGATAATGATGATGATAATTATGATAATGATGATAATGATCATGATGATGATGATAACGATGATGATGATGATGATGATGATGCTGACGATGATAACGATGATGATAACGATGATGATCATAATGATGATGGTGATGATGATCATAATAATGATGGTGATGATGATCATAATAATGATGATGGTGATGATCATAATGATGGTGATGGTGACTGATCATGATAATGATTAGTGATGATGATCATAATTATGGTGGTGATGATCATAATGATAATATAATTGATGGTGATGATAGTATGATGATGGTGATAATGATCATAACCAATGATGGTGATGATGATCATATGATGATGATGGTGATGATGAAGTATAATGATGGTGATGATGATCATAATAATGATGGTGGAGATGATCATAATGATGATGGTGATGATGATGATGAGGATGATGGTGATAATGATGATATTGATTAAAATGATGATGGTGATGATGATCATAATAATGATGATGGTGAGGATGATCATAATAATGATGGTGATGATGATCATAATGATGATGATGATGATGATGATGATGATGATGATGATGACGGTGATGTGTGTGTCCCCTCTCACCAGGTGTATGTACGTTGAAGCCAACTCTCCAAATGAGTAACATATCAGGGGCTGGTGAGTGTGTCATCGATGGTCAGACCCAAGTGACCGCCAGGGCCATCGTGAGATTCAACGGCAATGACCCTAAGGACTGGCTCAACCGTGCTTCCTTCTTTGACAGTGTATCAACTGTACGTTTGATGTGCGTATATGTTATGTGTGTGTGTGTGTGTGTATTTGTTTGTGTGTGTTTGTGTGTATTCGTATGTTTGTGTTTGTGTGTGTGTGTTTGTGTGCATATTACGTGTGTGTCTGTATTGTGTGTATGTTTTTGTGGGCAGTATGTGTGCGTGTGTCTGCGTGTGTGTATTTGTGTGTCTGTGTTTGTGTGTGTATATTACGTGTGTGTGTATGTGCATGTTGTATGTGTGTTTTTGTGTGTGTTTGAATGTGTGTGTATGTGTGTGTCTGTGCTAGTGTGCATAATGTATGTGTGTTTGTGTGTGTATGTGTTATATGTGTGTCTGTGTTTGTGTATATCATCGTCTCCAATGTCTGCTTTACATCATCTCACTACCTGCTTTACATCATCGCTAATATCTGCTTTACATTGTCTCAATTATCTGCTTTGTTTTCTCCATGTCTGCTTTACCTCGTCTCCACGTCTGCTTGATATCGTCTCCTGTATCTGCTTTTACATTTTTGTCTGATGTCTCCTTTGCATCACTCCAATATCTGCCTTACACCGTCTCCGTAAATACTTCTCCGTTTCACAGATTTGTACACCAATATACTTTAACGCCTGTTCGCCTGAGAAAAAGGAAAGACTGCTACTGCAGGGCTTTCTTGGAAACTCTAGTGAAGATTACGTCATAGTTTTTAATTTCACCGCTGCTAAAATCCTTCAAGGAAACGAAATTTTGGTGTTGGTGTAAACAAAGACATTTTTACTGACGCGGCCAGTAATAGAGTCATATTCCCCAAAGTGTGTGTAAGTAAGTGTTTGCCATTTCCTTTTGTTTCGTCTTGTTCTTCTTTTTTTTTTAAAATGGGGTATGGGTAATTCTAGCTCCACGAGAACCCAGTGGAACGTCGATATTTTAAAATGGGATATGGGTCGTTTGAACTCCACGAAAACCCAGTGGAACGGCGATATTTTATAATGGGATATGGGTAATTCGAGCTTCACACGAAACACAGTGGAACGGCGATATTTTAAATGGGGTATGGGTCGTTTGAACTCCACGAAAACCCAGTGGAACGGCGATATTTATAATGGGATATGGGGTTTGAACTCACGAAAACCCAATGGAACGGGCGATATTTTATAATGGGGTATCTGAGATCTCCACGAGAACTCAGTGGAATGGTGATATTTTAGAATGGAACTCCACGAAAACCCAGTGAACGTATATTTTATAATGGGATATGGGTAATTCGAATCACGAAAACACGGTGGAACGTCGATATTTTAAAATGGGGCATGGGTCGTTTGAACTCCAGGAAAGCCCAGTGGAACGGCTATGTTTTATAATGGGATATGGGTAATTCGAGCTTCACGAAAACACAGTGGAACGTCGATATTTTAAAATGGGGCATGCGGGTCGTTTTGAACTCCACGAAAGCCCAGTGGAACGGCTATATTTATTTTATAATTCGAGCTTCACGAAAATATGGGGCGATATAAAATGGGGTATGGGTCGTTTGAACTCCCACGAAAACGACAGTGGGAACGAACTCGATATATTTTAGAATGGGGATATGGGTCGTTGAACTCCACGAAAACCCAGTGGAACGGCGATATTTTATAATGGGATATGGGTCGTTTGAACTCACGAAAACCCAGTCGAACGGCGATATTTTATATTGGGATATGGGTCTCGTTGAACTCCACGAAAGCCCAGTGCGAATTTTATAATGGGACATTTTTAATGAAAACCCAGTGGGGTATGGGTAATTCGATCTCCACGAGAACCCAGTGGAACGGCGATATTTTATAATGGGATACGGGTAATTCGATCTCCACGAAACCCAGTGGAACAGCGACATTTTATAATGGGGTATGGGTAATTCCGAGCTCCACGAGAACTCAGTGGAATGGCGATATTTTAGGATGGGATATGGGTCGTTTTAACTCCACGAAAACCCAGTGGAACGGCGATATTTTATAATGGGATATGGGTCGTTTTAACTCCACCACAACCCAGTGGAACGGTGATATTTTATAATGGGGTATGGGTCGTTTGAGCTCCACGAAAACCCAGTGGAACGGCGATATTTTATAATGGGATATGGGTCGTTGAAACTCCACGAAAACCCAGTGGAACGGCGACATTTTATAATGGGATATGGGTAATTCGATTTGCTAGAAACGAATAGTATGTCTGTTTTACGCGATAGACTTTACTCAGAAAATGAACAGTATGTCTGTTTTACACGACAGACTTTACCCAGAACGAATAGTATGTCTGTTTTACACGACAGACTTTACCTAGAACGAATAGTATGTCTGTTTTACATAACAGAATTTAACCAGAAAACGAATAGTATATCTGTTTTTTGCGACAGACTTTACCCAGAAACCAATAGTATGTCTGTTTTACACGACAGACTTTACCCAGAAACGAATAGTGTGTCTGTTTACACGACAGACTTTACCCAGAAACGAATAGTATGTCTGTTTTACACGACAGACTTTACCCAAGAAACGATAGTATGTCTGTTTTAATGACAGACTTTACCCAGAAACCAATAGTATGTCTGTTTTACACGACAGACTTTACCCAGAAACGAATAGTATGTCTGTTTTACACGACGAACTTTGCTAAAACGAATAGTATGTCTGTTTTACATAACAGAATTTAATCAGAAACGAATAGTATGTCTGTTTTTTACACGACAGATTCTACACAGATAGGAATAATATGCCTGCTTAGCACAACAGACTTTACCAAGAAACAAACAGCATGGATACTTTAAATGAAGGATTTTATACAGAAACGAATAGCATGGATACTTTAAACGACAGATTTTATACAGAAACGAATAGTATGGATACTTTAAAAGATAGATTTATACAGAAATGAATAGCATTGATACTTTAAACGACGGAATTTATACAAGAAATATGGATAGTATTGATACTTTAAAAGACAGATTTTTATACAGAAATGAATATTATGGATACTTAAACGACAGATTTTATACAGAAACGAATAGCATGAATATTTTATACGACAGATTTTATACAGGAAATGAATAGTATGGATACTTTAAACGACATACTTTACACAGAAGCAAATAGTATGGATACTTTAAACGATGGACTTTACACAGAAATGAATTGTATGGATACTTTAAACGATGGACTTAACACAGAAATGAATTGTATGGATACTTTAAACGACTGACGTTACACAGAAATGAATTGTATGGATACTTTAAACGACAGACTTTACACAGAAATGAATTGTAGGGATACTTTAAACGACAGACTTTTCACAGAAATGAATACGATGGATTCTTTAAATGACAGATTTTACACAGCGAATTATATGGATACTTTAAACGACAGACATTACACAGAAGGAATATGGATGCTTTAAATGACAAACTTTACACAGAAGCGAAGATGGATACTTTAAAGACAGACTTTACACAGAAGCGAATAGTATGGTTACTTTAAACGATACTCTACACTGAAGCGGATATTATGAATAGTTTAAGCGACAGACTTTCCAGAGAAGCGAATAGTATGGATATTTTAAACGACAGACTTTACACAGAAGCGAATAGTATGGATATTTTAAACGACAGATTTTACACAGAAGCGAATAGTATGGATACTTTAAACGACAGACTTTACACGGAAGCGAATAGTATGGATACTTTAAACGACATATTTTACACATAGCATGGATACTTTAAGCGACAGAATTTACACAGAAGCGAATAGAATGGATACTTTAAACGACAGACTTGACACAGAAGCGAATAGTAAGGAAATTAAACGATAAACTTTACACAGAAGCGAATAGTATGTTTGTTTTTACACGACATATTTTACACAGACACGAATAGTATGTCTGTTTTTACACGACAGATTTTACACAGAAACGTATACTATGTCTGCTTTACACGATAAACTTTAACCCGGAAACGAATAATCTGTCTGTTTTACACGAAGGACTTTACCAAGAACGAATAGCATGTCTGCTTTACACTACAGACTTTACCCTAAACAAATAGTATGTCTGCTTTACCTGATAGACTTTATACAGAAACGAATAGTATGTCAATAGTTAGATGCTGGATGAGACGTTTTCACGCCAATTATATTGACGTAATGAACATTGACTAATTTTGGTGACGTAATGAACATTGGCACATTTTTGTGACGCAATGAACATTGGCAAATTTTTGTGACGTAATTAACATTGGCTAATTTTTGTGACGTAATGAACGTTGGCCATTTTTTGTGACATAATGAACATTGGCTAATTTTTGTGACGTAATGAACATTGGCTAATTTTTGTGACGTAATGAACATTGGCTACTTTTTGTGACGTAATGAACATTGGCTCTTGTTTGTGACGTAATGAACAATGGCTAATTTTGTGATGTAATGAACATTTTTTGACGTAATGAAATTTTTGTTAGATAAAACCAAAACTACGCTTCAATTGATTTATTTCCAGATGATTTAAGCGAGCGGCTGTATATTGATAACAAGACATTGGATCTGCGCACCAATGGAAGTCGATTGAACGACATGGCAACTCTCAATTACTCTGTAACCGGTCTGCATGCACCTTTTGATTTGGAGTACGCATGGACGCCCCCGGCGAGACTCAGGTTCAGAAAATTGCCAAACGCCACCAGCCTCATCATAGAACTAAATTCGACTTGGAAAAAAAAGGGATTCGGTTTATTTCGGGTACAATGAACAAGGGTGCAATTGCAAGAGGCGTACATTGTATTATTTCGCATAGGTAAGAACGTCTGTCTTTTGTGCGTGTGTGTCTGTGTGTCTGTGTGTGTGTCTGTATGTGTGCGTGTGTGTGTGTGTGTGTTTGTGTACAAATCATAAAGCGAAATAAATAATCAGTTTAGATTTTGAAAATTTATTATGTTTGGCTATGAACGTACTTTGGTATAACAAACATAACATAACCCAGAAATCAATCACAGCGGAGTGAAATCAACGGTTCAAACATTAATAGTATAGTACAAAGTGGGTTTTTTTTTATTGGGTGTTTGATGAAATGGCACATTGTTCAATCTGTTAACTTTACTCAAAATTGTATGTCAAAATAACTGTGACGTCATTTTCTAGCTTCTTAATATTTTTTTTTCTTTGTTCTTCTTTTTGTGTAGGGGTATACCCACACCCACAACTACGGTGATCTCAGTGTTATTGGCAAGTTTTTTAAGTTTGCCTGGTCTGCCCTATAGATAACCAAGAGATATTTGACGTGCACAGAGTGTTGTGATCAACACACGGGACCTCGTTTTTAATCGTCCATCTTCGATGGGACTAGGTGTCGATCTACCTAACCTGGACCAGGGGGGGGGAGTAGATTTTGCTCGAAAAAACTCGGGAACATATTAACTGTTTACGGAGCTCGAAGCCACTACCTTCTGTTTGAGAGGCCATAGTCTTGCCTCTGGTTTACTGTCCCCTCGATTTTGCCGTGAACGCTAGAGCTCTTCTGCTCAGCAAAGCTCCTAGCTAGCTACAAGGCTCGACTCAGTTAGTAGCTTTTGGTCTGCATTTTTAGCACTTCCGGTGAGTGGTTTGCTGTAGCTAATATTATCAGTTACAGGACTACGACTGATGAAGCATGAAACTGTAGACATAATTACAAATGGTTGCACAGATTCTTTCAATAAAATGATCACGTCTGTGTTAAATCTGAGACACAAAATCTGGCCTGTCACATTTATTCGTCACCTGTGTATCGCCAATAGCTGGTAGGTTGTACTCCCTTTCCTTTTACTCTGATTTGTTTATCTTTCTTATTGCTGTTTTCCATGTATTTCACCATGGCATTGTCACATCATACGGTGGGCCAGGTAAATTTCCATCAATTAAACCAAGCAATCAATCAATCATTCAACAAGTCAATCAATCGTAAATCCAACTAAATCATTTACCAGCCAATAAAGTATACATTAACCAACCAATCAATCAAACAATCAATCAACGACACAATTAGTCAGTCAATCAATCAACCAATCAATCAACGAACCAATCAATCCATCAATCAATAAATCATTAATCAGTCAATCAAACAAATAAACAGTAATCAATCAATCAATTAAGCAAAGCTCAAATGTTACCTGTCTACCTTTTTCCCATTTCCTATTGCCTATGTACATATTTTGTCCTTTGCCAAACATGCGAAGGACTTCAAACTACGACACAGCCCAGAGGTGAGCAGCGTTTTTGTAAATTTTCTTCTCTGTTTGTCTCATGGGCACTGTTCTCTGTTTGTCTCATATGCACTGTCCTGCGTTTGCCTCATGTGCACTGTTCTCTGTTTGTCTCATATGCACTGTTCTCTGTTTGTCTCATATGCACTGTTCTCTGTTTGTCTCATATGCACTGTTCTCTGTTTGTCTCATATGCACTGTTCTCTGTTTGTCTCATATGCACTGTCCTCTGTTTGTCTCATATGCACTGTTCTCTGTTTGTCTCATATGCACTGTTCTCTGTTTGTCTCATGGGCACTGTTCTCTGTTTGTCTCATGTGCACTGTTCTATGTTTGTCTCATGTGCACTATTCTATGTTTGTCTCATGTGCACTATTCTATGTTTGTCTCATGTGTACTGTTCTACGTTTGTCTCATGTGCACTGTTCTCTGTTTGTCTCGTGTGCACTGTTCTCTGTTTGTCTCGTGTGCACTGTTCTCTGTTTGTCTTGTGTGAAATGTTCTCTGTTTGTCTTATGTGCACTGTTCTCTGTTGCCTCATGTGCACTGTTCTCTGTTCGCCTCATGTCCACTGTTCTGTGTTTGTATCATGTGCACTGTTCTCTGTTCGCTTCATGTGCACTGTTCTCTGTTTGTCTCATGTGCGTTTTTCTCTGTTTGGTTCTTGTGCACTGTTTTCTGTTTGTCTCATATGCACTGTTCTCTGTTTGTCTCATGTGCACTGTTCTTATTTCGCCTCATGTGCACTGTTCTCAGCTTGCCTCATATGCACTGTTCTGTATTTCTTTCATGTGCAATGTTTTCTGTTTGTTTCATGTGCACTGTTCTGTGTTTGTGTCATGTGCACTGTTCGCTGTTTGTCTCATGTGCACTATTCTCTGTTTGTCACATGTGCACTATTCTATGTTTGTCCTATGTGCACTGTTCTCTGTTTGTCTCATATGCACTGTTCTCCGTCTGTCTCTGGTGCACTGTTCTCTGTTTTTCTCATGTGCACTGTTCTCTGTTTGTGTCATGTGCACTGTTCTCTGTTTGTCTCATGTGCACTGTTCTCTGTTTTTCTCATGTGCACTGTTCTCTGTTTGTATCATGTGCACTGTTCTGTGTTTGTATCATGTGCACTGTTCTCTGTTCGCCTCATGTGCACTGTTCTCTGTTCGCCTCATCTGCACTGTTCTGTGTTTGTATCATGTGCACTGTTCTCTGTCTGCCTCATGTGCACTGTTCTCTGTTTGCCTCATCTGCACTGTTCTGTGTTTGTATCATGTGCACTGTTCTCTGTTTGTCTCATGTGCACTGTTCTCTGTTTGTGTCATGTGCACTATTCTATGTTTGCCTCATGTGCACTGTTCTCTGTTTGTCTCATGTGCACTGTTCTCTGTTTGTGTCATGTGCACTGTTCTGTGTTTGTGTCATGTGCACTGTTCTCTGTTTGTGTCATGTGCACTGTTCTCTGTTTGTGTCATGTGCACTGTTCTCTGTTTGTGTCATGTGCACTATTCTATGTTTGCCTCATGTGCACTGTTCTGTTCTCTGTTTGTCTCATGTGCACTCTGCCTCTGCACTGTTTGTGTCATGTGCACTGTTTCTGTTTCTCATCTGCACTGTTCTGTGTTTGTATCATGTGCACTGTTCTCTCATGTGCACTGTTCTCTGTTTGTCTCATGTGCACTGTTCTCTGTTCGCCTGAAAACTACTTTTCACATACTACACAGATTATATACGAGGAAAAAATATAATTTTTTGTTTCTTTTGCTTTAATCAGTGTATTTGTGGGAAACGGTTTTGGTCAATGGGGAAGTTTGATAATAGTCAGTTCCACATGAAAAGGATGTAACATATAGCACAATACGATATGAATATTGTTATGATTATCACTGCAACAACACAAATACGATATGAATATTATTTGATTGGTCACAAATTTGGATATGAATATTATTATGATTAGGATGTAACATATAGCACACATACGATATGAATATTATTATGATTATCTCACGTATAGCAACATAACACAAATACGATATGAATATTATTATGATTATCACTGCAAACATATAGCTCACATACGATATGAATATTATTATGATTATCACTATCACGTATATCACAAATACGACATGAATATTATTATGATTATCACTGCAACATATAACACAAATACGATATGAATATTATTATGATTATCACTGCAACATATATCATAAATACGATATGAATATTATTATGATTATCACTGCAACATATATCACAAATACGACATGAATATTATTATGATTATCACTGCAAAACGATAAGAATATTATTATGATTATCACTGCAACATATATCACGATATGAATAAATGATTATCACGAACATGAATATTATTATGATTATCACTGCAACATATAGCACAAATGCGAAATGAATATTATGATTATTATCACTGCAACATATAACACAAATACGATATGAATATTATTATGATTATCGCTGCAAACATATAGCACAAATACGACATGAATATTGTTATGATTATCACTGCAACATATAGCACATATACGACATGAATATTATTATGATTATCACTGCAACATATACTACAAATGACCTGAATATTATTATGATTATCACATCAATATATAACACAAATACGACATGAATATTATTATGATTATCACTGCAACATATAACACAAATACGACATGAATATTATTATGATTATCACTGCAACATATAATAGAAATACGACATGAATATTATTATGATTATCACTGCAACATATAGCATATAAATACGATATGAATATTGTTATGATTATCTCTGCAACATATAACACATATACGATATGAATATTATTATGATTATCACTGTCACGTATAGCAGATAGGATATGAAAATCATTTTTGATTACCACTGCAACATATAGCACAAATACGATATGAAAATAACATGATCATTACAACATATAGCACAAATACGATATGAACATATCATTATCACTACAACATATAGCACAAATACGATATGAACATACATCACTGCAACATATAGCACAAATACGATATGAACATATTATTATCACTACAACATATAACACAAATACGATATTAAAATATCATTATCACTACAACGTATAGCATATACGATATTAAAATATCATTATCACTACAACGTATAGGACAAATACGATAAGAAAACATCATTATCACTAAAAAGTATACAAAACAAATACGATCTTAAAATATCATTATCACTACAACGTATAGCACAGATACGATATGAAAATATCATTATCACTACAACGTATAGCACACATACGATATGAAAATATCATTATCACTACAACGTATAGCACACATACGATATGAAAATATCATTATCACTACAACATATAGCACAGATACGATAAGAAAACACATTATCACTACAACGTATAGCACAGATACGATATTAAAATATCATTATCACTACAACGTATAGCACAGACACGATATGAAAATACCATTATCACTAGAACGTATAGCACATATACGATATTAAAATATCATTATCACTACAACGTATAGCACAGATACGATGTTAAAACTGTTATCTGTTTGTCTCATGTGCACTGTTATCTGTTTGTCTCATGTGCACTGTTATCTGTTTGTCTCATGTGCACTGCTTATCTGTTTGTCTCAGGTGCACAGTTATCTGTTTGTCTCATGTGCACTGTTATCTGCTTGTCTCATGTGCACTGTTCTCTGTTTGTCTCATGTGCACTGTTATCTGTTGTGGCCTGTGCACTGTTCTCTGTTTGTCTCATATGCACTGTCCTGTGTTTGCCTCATGGGCACTGTTCTCTGTTTGCTTCATGTGCACTGTTATCTGTTTGCTTCATGTGCACTGTTCTCTGTTTGTCTCGTGTGCACTGTTATCTGTTTGTCTCATGGGCACTGTTCTCTGTTTATCTCATGGGCACTGTTCTCTGTTTGTCTCATGTGCACTGTTATCTATTTGTCTCCTGTGCACTGTTATCTGTTTGTCTCATGGGCACTGTTCTCTGTTTATCTCATGGTCACTGTTCTCTGTGTGTCTCATGGGCACTGTTCTCTGTTTGTCTCATGTGCACTGTTATCTGTTTGTCTCATGGGCACTGTTCTCTGTTTATCTCATGTGCACTGTTCTCTGTTTGTCCTCATGGGCACTGGTTCTCTGTTTGTCTCATATGCACTGTCTTGTGTTTGCCTCATGGGCACTGTTCTCTGTTTGTCTCATGTGCACTGTTCTCTGTTTGTCTCATATGCACTGTCCTGTGTTTTGCCTCATGGGCACTGTTCTCTGTTTGTCTCATGTGCACTGTTATCTGTTTGTCTCATGTGCACTGTTCTCTGTTTGTCTCTGTGTGCACTGTTCTCTGTTTGTCTCATGGGCACTGTTCTCTGTTTATCTCATGGGCACTGTTCTCTGTTTGTCTCATGTGCACTGTTCTCTGTTTGTCTCATATGCACTGTCTTGTGTTTGCCTCATGGGCACTGTTCTCTGTTTGTCTCATGTGCACTGTTCTCTGTTTGTCTCATATGCACTGTCTTTGTGTTTGCCTCATGGGCACTGTTCGCTGTTTGTCTCATGTGCACTGTTCTCTGTTTGTCTCATATGCACTGTCTTGTGTTTGGCTCATGGGCACTGTTCTCTGTTTGTCTCATGTGCACTGTTCTCTGCTTGTCTCTGTGTGCACTGTTATCTGTTTGTTTCATGTGCACTGTTCTCTGTTTGTCTCATGTGCACTGTTATTTGTTTGTCTCATGTGCACTGTTCTCTGTTTGTCTCGTGTGCACTGTTCTCTGTTTGTCTCATGTGCACTGTTCTCTGTTTGTCTCGTGTGCACTGTTCTCTGTTTGTCTCATGTGCACTGTTCTCTGTTCTGCCTCATGTGCACTGTTCTCTGTTCGCCTCATGTGCACTGTTCTGTGTTTGTATCATGTGCACTGTTCTCTGTTCTGCTTCCATGTGCACTGTTCTGTATTTGTCTCATGTGCGTGTTTTTCTCTGTTTGGTTCTTGTGCACTGTTTTCTGTTTGTCTCATATGCACTGTTCTCTGTTTGTCTCACGTGGACTGTTCTTTTTCGCCCATGTGCACTGTACTCTGCGTGCCTCATATGCACTGTTCTGTATTTCCCCTCATGCTAATGTTTTTTGTTTGTTTCATGCGCACTGTCTCTGTGTTTGTGTCATGTGCACTGTTCTCTGTTTGTATCATGTACACTGTTCTCTGTTTGTATCATGCGCACTGTTCTCTGTTTGTATCATGTACACTGTTCTGTGTTTGTCTCATGTGCACTGTTCTGTGTTTGTCTCATGTGCACTGTTCTGTGTTTGTCTCATGTGCACTGTTCTGTGTTTGTCTCATGTGCACTGTTCTGTGTTTGTCTCATGCACTGTTCTGTGTTTGTCTCATGTGCACTGTTATCTGTTTGTGTCATGTGCACTGTTCTCTGTTCGCCTGAAAACTACTTTTTCACATACTACACAGATTTTATAAGAGGAAAAAATATAATTTTTGTTCTTTTGCTTTAATCAGTGTATTTGTGAAAGTGGTTATGGTCTATGGGAAAGTTTAGATAATAGTCAGTTCCACATGAAAAGGATGCAACATATATAACACACATACGATATGAATATTGTTATGATTATCACTGCAACTTATAGCACACATACGATATGAATATTATTATGATTATCACTGCAACATATAATACAAATACGATATGACAATTATTATGATTATCACTGCAAACATATAGCACACATACGATATGAATATTATTATGGTTATCACTGTCACGTATAGCACAAATACGACATGAATATTGTTATGATTATCACTGCAAATATAACACAAATACATGATATGAATATTATAATGATTATCACTGCAAACATATATCATAAATACGATATGGAATATTATTAGGATTATCACTGCAACATATACTTCACAAATACGACATGAATATTATTATGATTATCACTACTAAATATATAGCACAAATGCGATATGAATATTATGATTATTATGACTGCAAATATTATAACACAAATACGATATGAATATTATTATATTATCACTGCAACATATAGCACAAATACGACATGAATATTGTTTTGATTATCACTGCAACATATATAACACAAATACGACATGAATATTATTATGATTATCACTGCAATATATAACACAAATACGATATGAATATTGTTATGATTATCACTGCAACATATAACACAAATACGATATGAACAGTATTATGAGTATCACTGCAACATATAGCACAAATACGATATCTATATCATTATGATTATCACTGCAACATATAGCACAAATACGATATAAATATTATTATGATTATCACTGCAACATATAGCACAAATACGACATGAATATTGTTATGATTATCACTGCAACATATAACACAAATACGACATGAATATTATTATGATTATCACTGCAACATATAGCACGAATACGATGTGAATATTGTTATGATTAATCCTGCAACATATAACACAAATACGATATAAATATTATTATGATTATCACGGCAACATATAGCACAAATACGATATAAATATCATTATGATTATCACTGCAACATATAGCACAAATATGATATGAAAATAACATTATCATTACAACATATAGCACAAATACGATATGAACATATCATTATCACTACAACGTATAACACAAATACGATATGGAAATATCATTAACACTTCAACATATAGCACAAATACGATATGAACATATCATTATCAGTACAACATATAGCATAAATACGATATGGAAATATTCTTATCACTACAACATATAGCACAAATACGATAAGAAAATATCATTACCACTACAACATATAGCACAAATGCGATATGGAAATATCATTAACACTGCAATGTATAGCACAGATATGATATTAAAATATCATTATCACTGCAATGTATAGCACATATACGATAAGAAAATATCATTATCACTACAACGTATAGCACAAATGCGATATGGAAATATCATTAACACTGCAATGTATAGCACAAATACGATATTAAAATATCATTATCACTACAACGTATAGCACAAATACGATATTAAAATATCATTATGACTACAACATATAGCACAAATACGATATTAAAATATCATTATCACTGCAACGTATAGCACAAATATTAAAATATCATTATCACCGTACCAAATAGCACAGATACGATAAGAAAAATATCATTATCACTACAACGTATAGCACAGATACGATAAGAAAATATCATTATCACTACAACGTATAGCACAAATACGATATTAAAATATCATTATCACTACAACGTATAGCACAACTACGATATCAAAATGTCATTATCACTACAACGTATGGCACAGATACGATATGGAAGTATCATTATCACTACAACGTATAGCACAGATACGATATGGAAATATCAGTATCATAACGTATAGGACAGATACGATATGAAAATATCATTATCACTACAACATATAGCACAAATACGATATTAAAATATCATTATCACTGCAACGTATAGCACAGATACGATATTAAAATGTCATTATCACTACAACGTATAGCACAGATACGATATTAAAACATTATTATCACTACAGCGTATAGCACAGATACGATATGGAAATATCATTATCACTACAGCGTATAAAGCACAGATACGATATTAAAACATCATTATCACTACAACATGTATAAACACCTTGTTACATATTCACATTGCGCGTATGTTGGGGGTGGGGTGGCTGCTGCAGCTGGTAAGCCCCCTGCTTCTTTCCATTCACTCTTTCACTTGTCCTTTCATCTTGCTGTTTCTTCTTAATTTGACCTTCTGAGATTACCGCAATTGGTGGACGGTATAGCTAACAATTAAACAAGCACGTATTTCTTTCATCCTGATCCATGCAACCTGACGGAACGTAGTGACCCCAGTAACATCCATGAACAACACCGCAGGTAAGCAAAAAACCTTACTCCTTTTATTCATTTCGTTGTCTATTAGTATTATTATTATTATTATTATTATTATTATTATTATTATTATTATTATTATTATTATTATTATTATTATTATTATTATTATTATTATTATTAGTATTATTAGTATTATTAGTATTATTTATTATTATTATTATTATTATTATTATTATTATTATTATTATTATTATTATTATTATTATTATTATTATTATTATTATTATTATTATTGTTATTAATTATTATTATTGTTACTATTATTATTATTATTATTATTATTATTATTATTATTATTATTATTATTATTATTATTATTATTACTATATTGTTATTAGTATTATTATCGTTATTATTATTATTATTATTATTATTATTATTAGTATTATTATTATTATTATTATTATTATTATTATTATTATTATTATTATTATTATTATTTTTATTATTATTATTATTATTATTATTTTTATTATTATTATTACTATTATTACGATTATTATTATCATTGTTAATATTATTATTATTATCATTATTATTGTTATTATCATTATTAATATTATTATTATTGTTGTTGTTATTATGAAAATGAAAGCGTGCTACTTACCGAGCTAACTACACTCCTTTAAATAGGAAATAGTGCAGTGTGGATTTCCCACTCTATCAAGCAACCATTTTCAAGAACATAAAAGGTTGAAAGAGTATCGTTGATGCCTCATGCATTTCTTAATGTCATCGTTGCTGTTGTTGTTATTGTTGGTGGTGGTAATGCATCTTGCTGGTATGGTATCAATTCAAAATCGTGTGACCGATTGGTGCTTGTGGCCAGTTATCGTTGAGGCCTTAGCACGTCAGTAGGTAAGAGCGTCCGACTGCCACCCAGCAGGTCCGAGGTACAAATTTTCTCTCCAAGTTTGAGCAAATCCTGCAAGCCTCTTGTCGACCCAAACAGTGAAATGGGTAGGCAGGCCCTCTTGTCGACCCAAACAGTGACATGGGTAGGCAGGTCTCTTGTCGAACCAAACAGTGAAATGGGTAGGCAAGCCTCTTGTCGACCCAAACAGTGAAATGGTTAGGCAGGTCTCTTGTCGACCCAAACAGTGAAATGGTTAGGCAGGTCTCATGTCGACCCAAACAGTGAAATGGGTAGGCAGGCCTCTTGTAGACCCAAACAGTGAAATGGGTAGGCAGGTCTATTAACACTAGTCGAATGTAAAGACGGATGTCGGAAGCTATGGCGTGTTATTACAATATGAAGTGTTTCTATTAAAAAAGATCAGGACTTTACTTCTGATTAACGTAGAACTTTACTTCTGTTTAAGGTAGAATTTTACTTCTGTTTAAGGTAGAATTTTACTTCTGTTTAAAGTAGAATTTTACTTCTGTTTAAAAGTAGAACTTTACTTCTGTTTAAAGGTAGAACTTTTACTTCTGTTTAAAGTAGAATTTTACTTCTGTTTAAGGTAGAACTTTACTTCTGTTTAAGTAGAATTTTACTTCTGTTTAAAGTAGAACTCTACTTCTGTTTAAAGTAGAATTTTACTTCTGTTTAAGTAGAATTTTACTTCTGTTTAAAGTAGAATTTTACTTCTGTTTAAAAGTAGAATTTTACTTCTGTTTAAAGTAGAATTTTACTTCTGTTTAAGGTAGAACTTTACTTCTGTTTAAAGTAGAACTCTACTTCTGTTTAA
>JAXRKP010001299.1:77500-92500 GCA_037039925.1 Doris montereyensis | reverse complement strand
TTTCTATGTTAGTTGCGAAATCGACAACTGTGTTGCCAAAAGCAGTGATGGCTCTCTATACTCAATGAAATAGCTACCGTCGACTATAACATGGCAAGACAAAGGACTAACAATAGACTCAATGAAATGGCCTACTGTCGACTATAACATGGCAAGACAAAGGACCCAACACTAGACCAAGAAATCTTTCAATAGCCAAGACAAAGGACCAACACTAGACTCAATGGGAAATAGCTACTGCATCGACTATAACATGGCAAGACAAAGGACTAACCACTAGACCCAATGATATAGCTACAGTCGACTATATGGCAAGACAAAGGACTAACACTAGACTCAATGAAATAGCTTCCATCGACTATAACATGGCAAGACAAAAGACTAACACTAGACTCAATGAAATAGCTACATCATCGACTATAACACGGCGAGACAAAAGACTAACACTAGACTCCAATGAAATAGCTACCATCGACTATAACGGCAAGACAAAGGTAACACTAGACTCAATGAAATAGCTACCGTCGACTTTGGCGGCAAGACAAAAAGACTAACACTAAAGACTCAATGAAATAGCTACCATCGACTATAACATAACAAGACAAAAAGACTAACACTATACTCAATGAAATAGCTACCATCGACTATAACACGACAAGACAAAAGACTAACACTAGACTCAATGAAATAGCTACCATCGACTATAACATAACAAGACAAGGCTAACACTAGACTCAATGAAATAGCTACCATCGACTCTAACATAACAAGACAAAAGACTAACACTAGACCCAATGAAATAGCTAATCCGACTATAACATGGCAAGACAAAAAGACTAACACTATACCCAATGAAATAGCTACTGTCGACTATAACACGGCAAAGACAAAAGACAACACTAGACTCAATGAAATAGCTACTGTCGACTCTAACATGGGAAGACAAAAAGACTAACATAGACTCAATGAAATAGCTACTGTCGACTCTAACATGGGAAGACAAAAGACTAACACTAGATAATGAAGTAAACTACCGTCGACTCTATTATCTCTTTGAATAATTAACACTAGACTCAATGAATAGCTACCATCGACTATAACATAACAAGACAAAAGGACTAACACTAGACTCAATGAAATAGCTACCATCGACTCTAACATAACAAGACAAAAGACCAACACTGAACTCAATGGAAACCAGCGCAAATCGACTCTAACATAACAAGACGAAAGGCTAACACTAGACTCAATGAAATAGCTACCATCGACTCTAACATAACAAGACAAAAAGACTAACACTAGACTCAATGAAATAGCTACCGTCGACTCTAACATAACAAGACAAAAGACTAACACTATACTCAATGAAATAGCTACCATCGACTATAACATGGCAAGACAAAAGACTAACACTAGACTCAATGAAATAGCTACCATCGACTCTAACATAACAAGACAGAAGACTAACACTAGACTCAATGAAATAGCTACTGTTGACTCTAACATGGCAAGACAAAAGACTAACACTAGACTCAACGAAATAGCTACCGTCGACTCTAACATAAGAAGACAAAAGACTAACACTAGACTCAATGAAATAGCTACCATCGACTATAACATAACAAGACAAAGGACTAACACTAGACTCAATGAAATAGCTACCGTCGACTCTAACACGGCAAGACAAAAGACTAACACTATACCCAATGAAATAGCTACCATCGACTATAACATAACAAGACAAAAGACTAACACTATACCCAATGAAATAGCTACCATCGACTATAACATAACAAGACAAAAGACTAACACTATACCCAATGAAATAGCTACCATCGACTATAACATAACAATACAAAAGACTAACACTAGACTCAATGAAATAGCTACCGGCAACTCTAACATGGCAAGACAAAAGACTAACACTAGACTCAATGAAATAGCTACCATCGACTATAACATAACAACACAAAGGACGAACACTATACACAATGAAATAGCTACCATCGACTATAACATAACAAGACAAAGGACTAACACTAGACTCAATGAAATAGCTACCGTCGACTCTAACACGGCAAGACAAAAGACTAACACTATACCCAATGAAATAGCTACCATCGACTATAACATAACAAGACAAAAGACTAACACTATACCCAATGAAATAGCTACCATCGACTATAACATAACAAGACAAAAGACTAACACTATACCCAATGAAATAGCTACCATCGACTATAACATAACAATACAAAAGACTAACACTAGACTCAATGAAATAGCTACCGGCAACTCTATAACAAGACAAAGACCTAACACTAGACTCATCAAACCAGCATATCGACTATAGCTGTATGCTAAAGGACGAACACTATACAATGAAATAGCTACCATCGACTATAACATAACAAGACAAAGGACTAACACTAGACTCAATGAAATATCTACCATCGACTATAACATAACAAGACAAAAGACTAACACTAGACTCAATGAAATAGCTACCATCGACTATAACGCATAACAACACCAAGGACTAACACTATACCCAATGAAATAGCTACCATCGACTACTAACATAACAAGACAAAAGGACTAACACTAGACTCAATGAAATAGCTACCAACCACGACTATAACATAACAAGACAAAAAGGACTAACACTAGACTCAATGACAGCTACGAAATCGGCCTCTAACGGCAAGACAAAAGACTAACACTATACCCAATGAAATAGCTACCATCGACTATAACATAACAAGACAAAAGACAACACTATACCCAATGAAATAGCTACCATCGACTATAAGATAACAAGACAAAAAAGACTAACACTATACCCAATGAAATAGCTACCATCGACTATAACATAACAATACAAAAGACTAACACTAGACTCAATGAAATAGCTACCGGCAACTCTAACATGGCAAGACAAAAGACTAACACTAGACTCAATGAAATAGCTACCATCGACTATAACATAACAACACAAAGGACGAACACTATACACAATGAAATAGCTACCATCGACTATAACATAACAAGACAAAGGACTAACACTAGACTCAATGAAATAGCTACCATCGACTATAACATAACAAGACAAAAAGACTAACACTAGACCCAATGAAATAGCTACCATCGACTATAACATAACAACACCAAGGGACTAACACTATACCCAATGAAATAGCTACCATCGACTATAACATGATAACAAGACAAAGGACTAACACTAGACTCAATGAAATAGCTACGATCGACTATAACATAACAAGACAAAGGACTACCACTAAACTCAATGAAATAGCTACCATCGACTATAGCATAACAAGACAAAGGACTAACACTATGCTCAATGAAATAGCTACCATCGACTATAACATAACAAGACAAAAGACTAACACTAGACCCAATGAAATAGCTACCATCGACTACAACATAACAAGACAAAGGACTAACATATACTAACGAAATAGCTACCGTCGACCATAACATAACAAAACAAAAGATAACACTAGACTCAATGAAATAGCTACCATCGACTATAATATGGCAAGACAAAGGACTAACACTACACTCAATGAAATGTGATCACCTGGTTCTCCCAGATCCACCATGAAGAGTTTGTGTCTAGTCCTCATGGTCGCCATTGTTTTGTCTGGTGTGCACCGCCACTTCTCCAATGGGGGACAACCCATGTGTCATTGGTGACCTGGTATGTACTTACGAGCGTATAAAATTAGATCAGATAAGATAAGATAAGATAAAAGGAGATGATATGAGATAAGTTAAGATAAGATACGATACAATGAGATGAGATGAGATGAGATGAGACAAGATAAGATGAAGTAAGATAAGATAAGATGAGATGAGATGATATGATGATAAGATAAAAAGAAGATAAGATAAGATAATAAATAGTTAAAGATAAGATAAGATTAGATAAGATAAGATAAGATGAGATGAGATGACATAATATAAGATAAGATAAGATAGGATATGCTAAGATAAGATACGATATAATACAGTGAGACTAGATGAGATGAAATGAGATGAGATGAGATGAAATGAATTGAGATGAAATGATAAGGTAAGATAAGATAAGATAAGCTAAGATAACATAATATAAGATAAGATAAGATTAGATAAGATAAAATAATATAATATAAGATAATAAGATAAGATAAGATAAGATAAGAAGAAAGATAAGATAAGATAAGATAAGATAAGATAAGATAAGATAAGATAAGATAAGAAGAGAAGAGAAGATAAGATAAGATAAGATGAGTAGATTAACGAGATGAAAGTCAAATTAAAAATAAATTACAACCGATTCTGAAAATGGTTATATTTCTGAGAAATCTGTAGTCAGCAACTGGTACCAATATTTGTCTTCATTTTCGACCTTTCAAACGACATGATTCCAAAATATTTGGAAAACATAAAAAATGAGGCCAACACCAAAAAACACTGTTTTCAAATACGTCAAATCCATTGCTTACTCGGACATCCATTATTTTTAAATGTTTTGAGAAAAATATTCCTTTAAATGATGTTAAAATGTTTTTGAGCCATTACTTTTGCTTATAAAAACGAGTAGTAACGAGGAAGATGATGTGCTGATTTTATCAAATACTCTTTTGAAAGATCTTGATGAACCAAGAAAATATATACGTGCCCTGTTTATAGACTTTCATCGGCGTTTAACATCTCATGATACAGAAATTATTAAAGCTAAATTTTAATGTGAACTCACATCTTATATCCTAGATTTTAGAATTTGTAACAGCAAGACGACAACATGTAAAGATAAATAACTCAGTATGTAGCAAGCGAGACTAATACCTGGGCACCACAAGTTTGTGTCCTTCGTCCTGATTTATACACAATTTACACCAATAATTCGTCGTCATAAAAACACAAGACATACACCATTTACACCAATGATTGCACGCGTCGTCATGGAAACACAAGACTTATACACGATTTACGTCAATGATTGTACACATCGTCATAAAAACACAAAACTTATACACCATTTACGTCAATGATTGTACATGTCATCGTAAAAAAACAAGACTTATACACCATTTACACCAATTATTGCAAACGTCGTTATAAAAACACAAGACTTATACACCATTTACGTCAATGATTGCACACGTCATCATAAAAACACAAGACTTATACACTATTTTACACGAATGATTCCAAACGTCTTCATAAAAACACAAGACTTATACACCATTTACACCAATGATTCCACACGTCATCATAAAAACACAAGACTTATACACCATTTACACCAATGATTGCACACGTCATCATAAAACACAAGACTTATACACCATTTACACCAATGATTCCACACGTCATCATAAAAACACAAGACTTATACATTATTTACACCAATGATTGCACACGTCATCATAAAAACACAAGACTTATACACCATTTACACCAATGATTGCACACGTCATCATAAAAACACAAGACTTATACACCATTTACACCAATGATTACACACGTCATCATAAAAACACAAGACTTATACACCATTTACACCAATGATTGCACACGTCATCACAAAAAACACAAGAAACAATATAGATTTTGTCAAATTACAAAAATTGATTGTAAAAAAAAGTCATCATAAGAAACACAAGACTTATGAACTTTTTGAAAGTTGATGGTTTACTAAGTCTATTATAGATGATCAGACACATCCATTACACCAACGAAACACAAGACTTCATACAATATTTACACCAATGATTGCAACACGTCGAATCAAAAAAACCCACAGACGATGACAATGTTCCATTTACACCAATGATTGCACACGTCGTCACAAAAGAACTGAACTGGATTTTATAAGGTGGAAACAATGTAGATTTTGTCTAAATCCCCTTTTGTTTACTGAAAAAATTGATAGATGTTTGTAACTTTTTAAAAAGTCATCAAACATTAAGAAGCACATCACTGCCTTTACTCTGTTGAACTTTTTGAAAAGCCGAGATGATGGTTATTTCCATGGTGACAATGGCTAAGTCTATTATAGAAGAATTAGACACATCCATTACGACCAACTGGATTGGATTAGTCAAGATAAAGAAGATTCGTCAATTCGATAAGAGCTGGAATTGTATTCGTCAATTCAATAAGACTGGAATTGCGTCAAACAGTTGGACAGACGAAACAAAAACAATTGTATTCGTCAGACGATGACAATGTTCGTCTCGATAAGAGTTGGAATACACCTACTATCATAATACAAGTACATTTCGATAAGATGTTACATTAGATAGAATGTCTGAAGAGTTGGAATTGTATTCGTCAATTCGATAAGAGTTGGAATTGTATTACAATTCGATAAGAGCTGGAATTGATCAAGTAAGAGTTGGAATTTATTAGTCCGATAAGAGTTTGAATTCTTCGTCAATTCGATAAGAGTTAAATCCCCCGATTTGTTTACTGATTCTAGTTGATAAGAGTTGAATTGTTTAGATAGAAATTTGTTTGTTGGAATTGTTTGTAAAACTATCATCTAATATTCGTCAACAAAAAATTATCTCATGTTATCTTAGTCTCGATAAATAATTACAATTCACAAGAGCTGGAATTGGATTCGTCAATTCGATAAGAGTTGGACTTGTGCCGATAAGAGATGGAATGTGTTTCGTCAATTCGATAAGAGTTGGAATTGACAATGGCTGTGTAAGTGTACGCCCTCAATTCGATAAGAGTTGGAATTATATTCGTCAATTCGATAAGAGCTGGAATTGGATTAGTCAATTCGATAAGAGCTGGAATTGGATTCGTCAATTCGATAAGAGCTGGAATTGTATTCGTCAATTCGATAAGAGTTGGAATTGTATTCGTCAATTCGATAAGAGAATTATATTCGTCAATTCGAAAAGAGTTGGAATTGTATTCGTCAATTCGATAAGAGTTGGAATTGTATTCGTCAATTCGATAAGAGCTGGAATTGTATTCGTCAATTCGATAAGAGTTGGAATTGTATTCGTCAATTCGATAAGAGTTGGAATTGTATTCGTCAATTCGATAAGAGCTGGAATTGGATTCGTCAATTCGATAAGAGCTGGAATTGGATTCGTCAATTCGAGAAGAGCTGGAATTTGATTAGTCAATTCGATAAGAGCTGGAATTGTATTCGTCAATTCGATAAGAGTTGGAATTGTATTAGTCAATTCGATAAGATGGAATTGTATTCGTCAATTGATAAGAGTTGGAATTGTATTCGTCAATTCGATAAGAGCTGGAATTGTATTCGTCAATTCGATAAGAGTTGGAATTGTATTAGTCAATTCGATAAGAGTATTCGTCAATTCGATAAGAGTTGGAATTGTATTCGTCAATTCGATAAGAGTTGGAATTGTATTCCTCAATTCGATAAGAGTTGGAATTGTATTCGTCAATTCGATAAGAGTTGGAATTGTATTAGTCAATTCAATAAGAGTTGGAATTGTATTCGTCAATTCGATAAGAGTTGGAATTGTATTCGTCAATTCGATCAGAGTTGGAATTGTATTCGTGAATTCAATAAGAGTTGGAATTGTATTAGTCAAATCGATAAGAGTTGGAATTGGATTCGTCAATTCTAATAAGAGCTGGAATTGGATTCGTCAATTCGATAAGAGTTGGACTTGTAGTCGTCAATTCGATAAGAGTTGGAATTGGATTCGTCAATTCGATAAGAGCTGGAATTGTATTCGTCAATTCGATAAGAGCTGGAATTGTATTCGTCAATTCGATAAGAGTTGGAATTGTATTCGTCAATTCGATAAGAGCTGAAATTGTATTAGTCAATTTGATAAGAGCTGGAATTGTATTCGTCAAATCGATAAGAGCTGGAATTGTATTCGTCAAATCGATAAGAGTTGGAATTGGATTCGTCAATTTGATAAGAGTTGGAATTGTATTCGTCAATTCGATAAGAGTTGGAATTGGATTCGTCAATTCGATAAGAGTTGGAATTGGATTCGTCAATTCGATAAGAGTTGGAATTGTATTCGTGAATTCGTCAATTCGATAAGAGCTGGAATTGTATTCGTCAATTCGATAAGAGTTGGAATTGTATTCGTCAATTCGATAAGATTTGATAAGTCAATTCGATTGGAATTGTATTCGTCAAATCGATAAGAGAATTGTATTCGTCGTAAATCGATAAGAACTGGAATTGGTCAATTCGATAAGAGCTGAAATTGGATTGGTCAATTCGATAAGAGCTGAAATTGGATTGGTCAATTCGATAAGAGCTGGAATTGTATTCGTCATTTCGATAAGAGCTGGAATTGGATTCGTCAATTCGATAAGAGCTGAAATTGGATTGGTCAATTCGATAAGAGCTGAAATTGGATTGGTCAATTCGATAAGAGCTGGAATTGTATTAGTCAATTCGATAAGAGCTGGAATTGTATTCGTCAATTCGATAAGAGCTGGAATTGTATTCGTCATTTTTGATAAGAGCTGGAATTGGATTCGTCAATTTGATAAGAGCTGGAATTGTATTCGTCAAATCGATAAGAGCTGGAATTGTATTCGTCAAATCGATAAGAGCTGGAATTGTATTCGTCAATTCGATAAGAGCGGGAATTGATTTGGATAAATTGGATTCGTCAATTCGATAAGAGTTGGAATTGGATTCGTCAATTCGATAAGAGCTGGAATTGTGTTCGTCAAATCGATAAGAGTTGGAATTATATTATTATTATTAATTATGATTATTATTATTATCATTATTATTATTATTATTATTATTTTATGATTATTATTATTATTATTATTATTATTATTATTATTATTATTATTATTATTATTATTATTATTATTATTATTATTATTATTATTATTATTATTATTATTTATTATTATTATTATTATTATTATTATTATTATTATTTAATATTATTATTATTATTATTATTATTATTATTATTATTATTATTATTATTATTATTATTATTATTATTATTATTATTATTGTTATTATTAAATATATATACATACATATGTTATACATAATATATACCGCTACTGTTGTTAACTGTTTTTCTATCTTTGTACAAACCGTTTAATTCCTTCCAGGTATTCGCTCACGGTGATTCCATTCCATCTAGAGGGTGTAAAACCTGTGCTTGCAGTGTCAATGGTCATATTGACTGCACGAAAGTTGCATGTCTCCATACCTAGCGGTGACGTCACTTCCGGGTGCAGTTTTGATTGACATGGAAGACACAAGAGAAAGTACATTCGCTTATGAAAATATGGTGTGTGTGTGTGTTTTTTTTAAAAGAAAATTACTGAGCTATAGATAGAGTAGACACGGCAGATGGTGTTGCTATTGTCTCAATATGTTTCTTGAAGGGAAGGGGGGTAGACGTAGGACTAGTAGTAGGAGCAGATCTAACCGTGGTTAGTAGTAATGCATTCGCAGCTGTTACAGATTGTTTAATGTTTGTCGTTGCTGTAAAGTGTCTCTTGAAAGAATACTTCATCAGCATTTGTCATCGTTCTTCCCTTTATAAACAAAAAAACAACAATTTGCGATCAAACAAGGTATAGAGTGCTTAATATTGAATAATTTATAACGATCTTTCTTCACAAGCAATACTGCTAGTATTTATGCGTGATGTCTCAAAGAAACAATCTAAAAAAAAACCCATTACATGTAAAAAGTATATATATTATTATAATGCGTGTTGCTATATTTTGTAGAGTTTATATATGGAATTAATGTTGAAACACAACAGCCAATTTGTCTTCACAAACAATAGTATTATTAACATTCTTGAGTTTTGTTTCAAGACGAAAAATTGTTTTTTTTAAAAGGACCAAGAAAAGTTTATACGATGAGCGCCTTTCTAATTGTAGAGTTTCTACTCGGAGTTTAATCGTAAAACACAGTAGTCTCGTGTACAGCCTTTGACCATCAGAATAAGGATGATTAAGTTGTTGAACGTTTGACCATCAAAATAAGGATGATACAGCTGTTTAGCCTTTGACCATCAAATTAAGGATGATAAAGTTGTTGAGCGTTTGACCATCAGAACAAGGATAATACAGTTGTTGAGCCTTTGACCATCAGAACAAGGAGGATACAATTGTTGAGCCTTTGACCATCGGCTTTGTATTGTATAAATACCATAAAATATAAATAAAGATACCTTTCACAACGTTTCAAAAATTCGTCTTAAGCGTTATTTATTTTTTCTGGCAAACAAGGCAATGACATACTATCTTACAAGACACAACAAGGGGAGGGAGACACACAGAGAGAGGGAAGAATAGAGGGAAAGAGGGAGACAGACAGACAGACAGACAGATAAAGAGAGAGAGAGAGAGAGAGAGAGAGAGAGAGAGAGAGAGAGAGAGAGAGAGAGAGAGAGAGTTGGGGGGGGGGGGGGGGGTTCTCAGTCTCTTCCTTGTACTTGTCTCCGTCTTTGTCTTTCACCACTATTAAAACATTGGCATTATGGTTTTCTCAAGGATTTTGTTTGTTTGTTTGTTTTTTGTTGTTGTTAGTTTGTTTGTTTGTTTGGAGTTCACCCTTCAATTCTTTTCCATAATCAGGGTAACAGTCTAGCCACAAGACGCGTGAAAAAATAGAATTTGATTTTTTATTTACCCACATCCACAACATAGAGGATCTCGCGCTTTTTTGGAAGGATTTTTTTATTTTGTGCAGACTGCCCTGTAAAAAAACCCAAGGGATCTTTAACCATGTGCACAGAGCGCTGTGATCTGCACACGAGACCTCCTTTTTTATCATCCATCTCTGATGGGACTAAGTGTCCATCCACCTAGCTGGACCACGGGGTGAGGGAAAGGCTAGATTATGGTGGGGCTCGAATCCATTACTCTTTGGTTGTTAGGCTGACACTGTACCACTGAACTAACAAGTCCCCCGAAAGAGTTAAGGTAAAAAGAAGAAGACGAAAAAAAAAGAAAAACTTGCAAGACATGCCAGCAGAGCCGTTAAGTAACCACAAGGACGTTTAGGTCACTGTTAAAACTGGACATAGGTGAACAAACAAACAAACAAACAAAAACAATCAAACAAACAAACACACACACACACAGACATACAAACGACAGAACGAACCGCTACATTAAACAAACTATCTGTCAATCAATCACAGACATTCATGTCACTGTTAAAACTGGACATTGGTGAAGAAACGAACAAATCAAACAAACAAACACACACAAACGCACAAACGCACAAACGACAGAACGGAACTTTACATTAAACAATAAATCTCTCAATCAAGCGCAGAACCTCGTGTCACTATTAAAACTGGACATTGGTGAACAAACAAACAAACAAACAAATAAACAAACACACAAATACACAAACGATAGAACTAAACGCTATATTAAACAAACAATTTGTCAATCAATCACATACCCTCAGATCACTGTTAAAACTGGACATTGGTGAATAAACAAACAAATAACAGAAGGTAACGCAACATTAAACAAACAAACAAAACAACATACACACACACACACACACATATTATATCAAACCAAATATGAACGCAACGAAGGAACAAACATGTTTCAGAATTGAATTTATATGAGATGTAAAATAGTACACACAAAAATAATAAAGCCCAACACATTGTTTGAATACAATGAATGAAGCAGTGTATTACCATTATTCTTCTTCCTTTCAAATATGTCCCATTCGTGTGAAGGTTTAAACTAAATTTTTAAAAATATTAATTTTATTTTTGTTTTGTATATGTCCTAACGTCTCCGAAAGAACTCCCCACTGCTAATTCTTTTCAGCCTCGCATCACCTCCCTCCTCCCCCCCCCTTCCCGCGCCCGCCTCTCTACCCCCACTACACACCCCCACACACACCCCACACACACACACACACCCCACACACACACACCCCACACACACACCCCACACACACACCCACACACACACACACCCCACACACACACACACACACACCCCACACCCACACACACACGCACCCACTAACTTATCACCTTCAAGTCTTTCTACTCCCATCCTCCTATCTCTTTCGGTATCTATTGAATTGAGTTAATGCGGGTGCCTTTGATCTTAAATATTATACGAATTCGTAAACAGTAAAGTATCACATTATTATATCTTATATCAGTGATCTAACACTGTAACGGTTGATCTTAAATGTATATACGAATTCGTAAACAGTACAGGGATAGTATAATAATATCAATCGCAGAGAGTTGACTCTGTGACGTTTTATCTTAAATTAACTACGAATTCGTAAATGGTAAATGCTATAAGTAAATTATTTCAAAACAAGAATGACTAGATATAATATTATAGAAGCACTATACAATTCTAAAGGTCAATAAATCCAGGTCAATGGTCCAAAATACCAATGCTATAATGCCCAGTTAGTTAGTTAGTTGGTTTGTTAGTTAGTTAGTTAGTTAGTTGGTTGAGTGAGTGATGTCCAGTGACTGGTGTCCAGTGACTGGTGTCCAGTGACTGGTGTCCAGTGACTGGTGATGTCCAGTGACTAGTGTCCAGTGGTGGTGTAGATGGCTGTTGTTGGCATCAAGCGATACTGCAGTCCAGCGTGCTGCACACGCGCTCACCCCATTGGCAGTAACAGTTGTTGCAATCTCAGAGTCTGCCGGCATGGATTCGGTGTCAAAGTACACCTGTTTGGTTTTTTTTAGAATAATGATTTTAGAATATTTAGAATAATAATATAGAATACTTAGAATAATAATTTAGAATATTTAGAATAAAAATTTAGAATATTTAAAATGATAATTTAGAATATTTAGAATAATAATTTAGAATATTTAGAATAATAATTTAGAATTATAATTTAGAATAATAATTTAGAATAATAATTTAGAATAATAATTTAGAATAATAATTTAGAATTATAATTTAAAATAATAATTTTAAAATAATAATTTAGAATAATGATTTAGAATAATGATTTCGAATAATGATTTAGAGTAATAATTTAGAATAATAAGGAGGAGATTTTTTGAATCGAATGTAACCACATCCACCAACTAACTAAGTTGGTGATCTCGAGATTTGGGTTTTTTTTTGGTAAGATTTTAAATTTTGTCCCGACTGCAGTGTAAACAGCCATGGGAATCTTTGAAATACGTGCACAGAACGTTGGGATCTGCACACGAAACCTCTTTTTTTATCATCCGTCTCCGATTGGACTTTTTGTCGATTTTCTTACCAGTGACTTTACTTGAAAAAAAAAATCGAGAAACACTACCGGGGTTGAACCCACGACCTTTGGGTTGAGAGGCCGACACCATTCCTCTGCACTATCATTTATTACATGTTAAGGGATCTCCGTTTTTCACCTCCGTCTCCCATGCGACATGGTGCCTATCAATCTAGCTGGACAAGAGGGGAGGTGGGGTGGGGGAAAGGGTGAGAGGGGGAGGGGGAAGGTGGGGTGGGGGGAAAGGGTGAGAGGGGGGGAGGGGAGGTGGGGGTGGGGAAAGGGTGAGAGGGAGGGAAGGTGGGGTGGGGGGAAAGGGTGAGAGGGGGGGGGAAGGTGGGGTGGGGGAAAGGGTGAGAGGGGGAGGGAAGGTGGGGTGGGGGGGGAAAGGGTGAGAGGGGGAGGTGGGGTGGGGGGAAAGGTGAGAGGGGAGGGAAGGTGGGGGGGGGAAAGGGTGAGAGGGGGGAGGGAGGTGGGGTGGGGGAAAGGGTGAGAGGGGGGGGAGGGGAGGTGGGGTGGGGGGAAAGGGTGAGAGGGGGAGGGAAGGTGGGGTGGGGGGAAAGAGTGAGAAGGGGGAATGGAAGGTGGGGTTGGGGGAAAGAGTGAGAGGGGGTGGGAAGGTGGGGTGGGGGAAAGAGTGAGAGGGGGAGGAAAGGTGGAGTGGAAGAGGGGGGGGAGGGGGGGGGGGAAGGGTGGAGTGGAAGATAGGTGTGATGGGGGAAGAGGGAGGGGGAAGGTGGAGTGAGAAGATAGGTGGGTAGGGGAAAGGGTGAGAGGGGGAGAGGTGGGGAGAGGTGGAGTGGAAGAAAGGGTGAGAGGGGGAGGGAAGGGTGGGAAAGGGTGGAAGGAGGTGGAGTGGGGGGATAGGGTGAGAGGGGAGGGAAGGTGGAGTGGAAGGGTGAGAGGTGAGAAGGGGAGGGGGGGAAGGTGGAGTGGAAGATAGGGTGAGAGGGGGAGGGAAGGTGAGTGGAAGATAGGGTGAGAGGGGGAGGAAGGTGGAGTGGAAGATAGGGTGAGAGGGTGGAGGGGGGGAAGGTGGAGTGGAAGAAAGGGTGAGAGGGGGGAGGGAAGGTGGGGAAGAAAGGGTGAGAGGGGGAGGGAAGGTGGAGTGGAAGGGAAGGGTGAGGTGGGGTGGAAAGGGTGAGGGGGGAAGGTGGAGTGGAAGAAAGGGTGAGAGGGGGAGGGAAGGTGGAGTGGGAAGAAAGGGTGAGAGGGGAGGGAAGGTGGAGTGGAAGAAAGGGTGAGAGGGGGAGGGAAGGTGGGGTGGAAGATAGGGTGAGGGGGGGAGGGAAGGTGGAGTGGAAGAAAGGGTGAGGGGGGGAGGGAAGGTGGATTTAATTTTTTTAAACTGGAGAGGGAATGATCTATTTACAGGTTGAGAGGGAGGGAACCCTTGTCTGTGAACCCTTGGGGAAACCCTTGGGTGAACCCTTCTTGAACCCTGTGAACCCTTGTCGGTGAACCCTTGTCTGGAACCCTTGTCTGTGAAAGTGAACCCTTGTGTGAACCCTTGTCTGTGAACCCTTGGTGAACCCTTGTCTGGGAACCCTTTTGTGAAACTCGTGAACCCTTGTCTGGACCCTTGTCTGAACCCTTTGTCTGTGAATTTCGTGAACCCCATGACCCTTGTCTGAACCCTTGTTGAACCTTTGTCCGTGAACCCTTGTCCGTGAATCCTTGTCTGTGAACCTTTGTCCGTGAACCCTTGTCTGTGAACCCTTGTCTGTGAACCCTTTGTCTTGTCCTTTGTCTGT
>JAXRKP010001299.1:40000-72500 GCA_037039925.1 Doris montereyensis | reverse complement strand
CGATGGTCAGAGTTCAATGGTATGGATGGTCAGACCAATGGCTTCGATGGTCAGAGATCAATGGGTCAGGGTCAGACCAATGGCTTGGATGGTCAGAGATCAATGGTATGCAGGGTCAGACCAATGGCTTGAATGGTCAGAGATCAATGGTATGCGGGGTCAGACCAATGGCTTCACACCAATAGCTTCGATGGTCAGAGATCAATGGTATGCAGGGTCAGACCAATGGCTTCGATGGTCAGAGATCAATGGTATGGATGGTCAGACCAATGGCTTCGATGGTCAGAGATCAATGGTATGGGGTCACACCAATGAATGGTCAGAGATCAATGGTATCAGGGTCACACCAATGGCCGATGGTCAGAGATCAATGGTATGACGGTCAAACGATAGTCAGAGATCAATGGTATGCAGGGCACCAATGGCTTGGATGGTCAGAGATCAATGGTACAGGGTCAGACCAATGGGAGGTCAGAGATCAATGGAATTGGGAGGGTCACACCAATGGTGAATGGTCCAGAATCAATGGTATGAGGGTCAGACCAATGGCTTCGATGTCAGGAGATCAAACGATGGTTGAGGCAAAGAAATGCCACGACGGGTGAATTATGTTGAGTCAAAGAATCACGAGGGTGAATTATGTTGAGGCAAAGAAATGCCATGACGGGTGAATTATGTTGAGGCAAAGAAATGCCACGATGTGAATTATGTTGAGGGTCACGACGGGTGAATTATGTTGAGCAAGAAATGTGAATTATGAAGGGTGAATTGAATTATGTTGAGGCAAAGAAATGCCATGACGGGTGAATTATGTTGAGGCAAAGAAAATGCCACGATGGGTGAATTATGTTGATGCAAAGAATTGCCACGAGGGGTGGATTATGTTGAGGCAAAGAAAATGCTATCACGGGTGAATTATGTTGAGGCAAAAAATGCCACGACGGGTGAATTATGTTGAGACAAAGAAATGCCACGAGGGTGAATTATGTTGAGGCAAAGAAATGTTATCACTAGTGAATTATGTTGAGGCAAAGAAATGCCACGAGGGGTGAATTATGTTGAGGCAAAGAAATGCCACGAAGGGTGAATTATGTTGAGGAAAGAAATGTTATGACGGGTGAACTATGTTGAGGCAAGAAATGCCACGAGGGGTGAATTATGTTGAATAAAAAGAAATGCCATGACGGGTGAAATATGATGAGTCAAAGAAATGCCACGAAGGGTGAATTATGTTGAGGCAAAGAAATGCCATGACGGGTGAAATATGTTGAGGCAAAGAAATGCCACGAAGGGTGAATTATGTTGAGGCAAAGAAATGCCACGAAGGGTGAATTATGTTGAGGCAAAAGAAATGCCATGACGGGTGAATTATGTTGTGGCAAAGAAATGCCACGAAGGGTGAAATATGTTGAGTCAAAGAAATGCCACGAAGGGTGAATTATGTTGAGGCAAAGAAATGTCATGACGGGTGAAATATGTTGAGTCAAAGAAATGCCACGAAGGGTGAATTATGTTGAGGCAAAGAAATGCCATGAAGGGTGAATTATGTTGAGGCAAAGAAATGCCATGACGGGTGAAATATGTTGAGGCAAAGAAATGCCACGAGGGGTGAATTATGTTGAGGCAAAGAAATGCCACGAAGGGTGAATTATGTTGAGGCAAATGAAATGTTGCAGGCAAAAAAATGCCATGACGGGTGAAATATTTTGAGGGAAAAGAAATGCCACGAGGGGTGAAATATGTTGAGGCAAAGAAATGCCACGACGGGTGAATTATGTTGAGGCAAAGAAATGCCACGAAGGTGAATTATTTGTCCCAACTACACGTTAGCAACAACAAAAAAACACAAATACTGAGACACTACAAACACAGACGACATCGTCAATGAGGTAAGGAAAAAATATGTCATGAGGCAAAAAGAAAAGGACCATAAAATGACTGTGGTGTTGAAATATGTTGAAGGTGAAAGAGACAGCCACCCAAAACTAACGAGAGTGGTGGAGAAAAGAGAGACAGCAGCCACCCAAAACTATGTTGAGGCAGAAAGCAGCCACCCAAAACTAACAGGGTGAAATATGTTGAGTGGAGAAAGAAACAGCTAACATGGCGGAGAGTGGTGAAGGGTCAAAACTAACATGGCTGAGGTGGAGAAAAGAAATGCCACCTAAAACCACGAGGGTGGTGAAGGGAGACAACAGCCACCTAAAACTAACATGGCCAGAGAGTGGTGGAGAAATAGACATCAGCCACCCAAAACTAACATTAATGAGAGTGGTGGAGAAAGAGACATCAGCCATGAAGGGTGAAGTATGTTGAGGCAAAGAAATGCCACGAGGGCTAATATGTTGAGGCAAAGAAATCAGCCACCTAAAACTAAGTGATGGAGTGACAGACAGTTGAGGCAAAACTAAATGGCGGAGAGGGTGGAGAAAGAGAGACAAAGCCAAATGCCAAAACGAGGGTGAAATATGTTGAGTCAAAGAGAAATGCCACATAACATGGCGGAAGTTGTGGAGATTAAAGAGCAAACATGACGGGTGAATTATGTTGTGGCAAAACTAACATGCCACGAGGGGTGAAATATGTAGAGGCAAAGAAATGCCACATATTATGTTGAGGAGAAAGAAAGCAGCCAGGAAGACCAACATGAATTATGTTGAAAGATCAGATTTGCCACCTAAAACTAACATACGGAGAGTGGTGGAGAAAAGAGACATCAGCCACAAAACTGAATTAGTGGTTGAGGCAAAGAGACATGCCACCTAAACACGGCGGAATTGAGAGAGTGAAGAGAAGAGAGCAGTCCCTAACCGGAGAATGATGAGAAAGACAGACAAGCTAACATGGCGGAACAAAAAGAGACATCAACACACTGAGACACCTAAAACTAACAGACGGAGAGTGGTGGAGAAGAGAGACAGCAGCCAAAAACTAACATGGTCAAAATGGAACATGGCAAAGTCTGAGAGAGAAAGGACATCAGCCACCTAAAACTAACATGGCGGAGAGTGGTTCCGGAAGTGAGGGAGACAGCAGCCACCCAAAACTAACATGGCGGAGAGTGGTGGAGAAAGACAGCAGCCACCCAAACTAACATGGCGGAGAGTGGTGGAGAAAGACAGACATCAGCCACCTAAAACTAACATGGCGGAGAGTGGTGGAGAAAGGAGACATCAGCCACCTAAAACTAACATGGCGGAGAGTGGTGGAGAGAGAGACATCAGGAGAGTGGTGGAGAAAGAGAGACATCAGCCACCCAAAACTAACATGGCGGAGAGTGGTGGAAAGACAGACATCAGCCACCTAAAACTAACATGGCGGAGAGTGGTGGAGAAAGACAGACATCAGCCACCTAAAACTAACATGGCGGAGAGTGGTTGAGAGTGGTGGAGAAAGGAGACATCAGCCACCAAAACTAACAACAGTGGTGGAGAGAAAGGAGAATACCTAAAGCTAACATGGCGGAGAGTGGTTGAGAGGAAAGACAGCAGCCACCCAAAGCTAACATGGCGGAGAGTGGAGAAAGACAGACATCAGCCACCAAAAACTACCATGGCGAGAGTGGTGGAGAAAGAGAGACATCAGCCACCTAAAAATAACATGGCGGAGATCAGCCACCCAAAAACTACCATGGCGGAGAGTGGTGGAGAAAGAGAGACATCAGCCACCTAAAAATAACAAGGCGGAGAGTGGTGGAGAAAGAGAGGAGTGGAGAGGGACGGAAGCCTTCCTGGAAAAGAGCGAGAAGAGCGGCCCGGGATAGGGACAATTGAATAGAGGGATAATGTTCAGGCCTTACGTGACTCCTAACACAGAGAGAGAGTTAAGGAAAGGAATTTGTCAGGAAGCAGCTTCCAGAAAGCTCTAATGATCTATATCGACAACTCGCTGTCTTTCAAAGAACACGTAGCTTAAATTGCACCCCAAGCCAATACAATAGTTAGATTCATCAAAATGATCGTTTGCTATAATCAAAATCTGACGCGGGGCTGCATTCGCACAACTCTACAGATAAATAGTCATATCAGTATTAAAATTCGGACGTATTGTTTTTTTAAGTAAAAGACCAAAGGCAGACCTCGGAGAAAGTGGAAGAATATATAGAAGAGGCATTAACGCAAAGAAATTTAACTTTCACGGGAAGAAAACAGAAAGACACCGAGAAACCGATTCAGTATTATTTTAATTTTTTTAAAGATTATTTAATAATTATATGTTTTAAAGATCAAGAATAATTATATATTTTAAAGATTAATGAATAATTATATATTTTAACGATTTAAGAATAATTATATATTTTAACGATTAATGAATAATTATATATTTTAAAGATTAATGAATAATTATACATTTTAAAGATTTAAGAATAATTATATATTTTAACGATTAATGAATAATTACACATTTTAAAGATTAATGAACAATTATATATTTTAAAGATTAATAAATAATGATATATTTGAAAGATTAATGAATAATTATATATTTTCAAGATTAATAAATAATCATATATTCTAAAGACGCACAATGCTATTAGTGTTATTATACCATATACTCTTTCAAGCTTGTCACAGCCAGGATGGTACCAAGTACGACGATTATCAGATCGGGTCAGTAGTCGATACTGAGATTAGGTAGGTAGGTGTAAACTCACAGAGACGGGAAACAATAAATGAAGTTTATATTAATTCAACGTCCCTTTTGGCAGAACATTTTCTCAAACAAAAACGATGTGGGGATGATTTAAAGCCTACATGATAAATATTTTACAATATAAACCAACAGGTGCAGTGAGAGTAGCTGGAAACCATATCTGCAGAATTTGATGTAGATATAGAAGTAAGACAGGGTTGTAACCTAAGTCCTCTTTTGTTTATCACATTTATGGATTCAGTCGCAAATGCATCCTCAAAAAATGAAGAAAATGAATGTAGGTATGTGGAAGCTCAAACCAGTAAATGTATCAATGCTTTCATTTGCCGATGATTTAGTTCTATTTGGGAAATCAGAAAGCGACCTTCAGTCAAATATCATCATTATGAACAATGAACTGAATAAAAAAGGAATGAGAGTAAATACAAAGAAAAAAAAACAATGCTAGTAACTAGGGAAGCTAAAACATACAATCTTAAATTGGGCAGGGAGAATTTAGAACAGGTTAAAAGCTACAATTACGTAGGAGTAATGATTAACTCAGAGGGAAAACTAAGACAAGAAATCAGCCAGAGAATCAAAAAGGTAAGTGCAATATATAACCATATAATAAAGGCATTTGTAGGTAAGCAAGAATTGTCAACAAATACCAAAATGACAGTATACAATACAGTTTATTATTCTACTCTCCTCTATGGCAGCGAAACCTGGACCTTAGACAGTAGAGAATACAATAGAGTACAGGCAGCTGAAATGAAATATCTAAGAAGAGTAGCAGGAAAACTAAAGAGAAAAATCAGAAACACAACAATAAGAGATCAAACCAAAGCAGATGAAATAAAAACTAAGATAGAAGTAAATCAATTGAGATGGTTTGGGCATGTAAACAGAATGAATGACAATAGAATAGCTTATACAGTGCTAAAGCCCAAGGTAAAAGACCAAAAGGCAAATCTCGGAGAAAGTGGGAAGAAGATATAAAAGAGGCATCTGAACTCATACATCAAAATGCAGAATGGGAACTGATAAAGAAAGAGAAAGAAGAAAGATAAACAATGTTACTCTTAGTGGCCTATCAACAGAGCCTTTGACGAACACAGATCGACCAGCTCATAATCATATTATATATATATATATATATATATATATATATATATATATATATATATATATATATATATATATATATAGAGATAGAGAGAGAGAGAGAGAGAGAGAGAGAGAGAGAGAGAGAGAGAGAGAGAGAGAGAGAGAGAGAGAGAGAGAGAGAGAGAGAGAGAGAGAGAGAGAGAGAGAGACAGACAGACAGACAGACCGACAGACAGACAGACAGACAGACAGACTGACAGACCGGAGAGAGACAGAGAGGAGACAGAGAGAGAGAGAGAGAGAGAGAGAGAGAGAGAGAGAGAGAGAGAGAGAGAGAGAGAGAGAGAGAGAGAGAGAGAGAGAGAGAGAGAGAGAGAGAGAGAGAGAGAGAGAGAGAGAGAGAGAGAGAGAGAGAGAGAGAGAGAGAGAGAGAGAGAGAGAGAGAGAGAGAGAGAGAGAGAGAGAGAGAGAGAGAGAGAGAGAGAGAGAGAGAAAGACAGATAAACAGACAGACAGACAAGACAGACAGAGACAGAGATAGAGACAGATGTAGATTAGAGATCATTCGGTCAGTACTTACTGTAGAGAGCTTTAGTTTTACTCAACGAACGAAAAATAAGTGTTGCTGTTTGTATTCTTGGCAGATTATGAAAGTGAGTAAAGAACACCAGCGCTTGGTGTGTGCTTTATACTCTCTGCTGCTTTCCTGTAACCTTTAATCTAATATCAGATGAACTTACAGATTGTTGCCCAACACATGCATCGGTAATGTGTCTGAGATAAGTGGATGATCACACTGCTATCGGGTCCGTTCTAAACAACCTAAATAACCTCACACTTGGTCTTCATGCTGATTGGCTGGTTTATAGGACACCCCTCAACCCCAGCCCCTCTGTCTGTCTGTCTGTCTGTCTGTCTGTCTGTCTGTCTCTCTCTCTCTCTCTCTCTCTCTCTCTCTCTCTCTCTCTCTCTCTCTCTCTCTCTCTCTCTCTCTCCAAAATCACTCAAAAAACATATTCATTACTTTTGTTTTAGCATGTTTTATAAAGCTTTTGACAGTTTAGTTGTATATAAATCATTGGTCTTCCTCTAATTTTGGCAATTAATAAAAGCTGCCATTAGCTATACATTAACTAATTTACAATAAAAATCATTTCAAGCTATAGAAACCTGGATAAACTCCAGCTCTGTAAACCATAACTGCCTTAAAGGAACTTTACTTTACTTATTTCACTAGCAGCTCGTGTCATTTTGAATTTTCGGTTATGAGTAATAGTTAGTTGTTGTATTCACAGGCAATTCGTTGCAGTAATATATTTCCTGACATATTATTATGTCGCTTTTGTCCCATATAATGCACATAACCTTTGGCTTGAACCTTATCCAGTTTCAGGAGATCTATAAGTTATATTATATTCGTTTCATCAAGATTAAATTTGCTTAATTGGTATTTTGTTGACCGCCAAAATAGTGTCATTTGAGGAATGTCAAGTTTCAAATTAAATCTACCTAATAACCCGCCCAGTATTTCTCATGGACACACACACACACACATGTACACACACAACTCACATACGCACCCATACACACCCACACGCACACAACAAATACATACACACACACACACACACACACACACACGCAAAGACACACGGATAATGTGCAACCTTCACCAATCCCTCTTCGTGCCATATTCGACTATTTGTTGTGCAATGACCTTTCTCTCTCTGTTTCAATTTTGGTGTCAAGTAACATGACCAGATTGTGCTGTGGCTAGCAAAGCTTTGGCATTTAACAGACGGAGGGGCGGGGGGGGGGAGGGGGGGGGTCCTGCGAACGTCATTTTTACCCCAAAATCGGAGAGATCTAGTTTATTATTTTTTATTGGGCGCAGCCGTTCATTCCTTGACATCGAGACCTTAAAAATAGCTCAGTATAGATTCTTTGCATTTTTTTACGACATTTTAAAAAATTCGATACTGGTCTAACTTTCAACATGGCTGTTAAAATTATAAAAGCCAGTAATTTTGTCCAATCAGTACAGTACCAACACACACCAACCTTGGAAACGATTGCCGTAAATCAACACGAAATCAGTACAGTACCAACACACACAACCTTGGAAACGATTGCCGTAAATCAACACGAAATCAGTACAGTACCAACACACCAACCTTGGAAACGATTGCCGTAAATCAACACGAAATCAGTAGAGTACCAACACACACCAACCTTGGAAACGATTGCCGTAAATCAACACGAAATCAGTACAGTAACAACACACACCAACCTTGGAAACGATTGCCGTAAATCAACACGAAATCAGTACAGTACCAACACACACCAACCTTGGAAACGATTGCCGTAAATCAACACGAAATCAGTACAGTAACAACACACACCAACGTACACAAGCAAACAATATACAACACACAAGATATGAGAAGTGGAAATATACTCCAAAGAAAACCAGCTCTACCACTCTTTGTACTTTCGAACGTTCGGTCACTCAGACCAAAACTGGACGAGCTTTCCGCTCATGTGAAGTACGCACAGGAATTTCGAAACGCTTGTCTGCTCGCATTCGCTGAGACATGGTTACACAAGGACCCAAGTGGTAAAGTTGACAAAAATTATAAATACGACATTGATGATATATTTCTAGATTTGGAAGGATTTCGAACACCATATCGAACAGACAGAACAACTGGCTCTTGACACACTGCGTCGAGGAGGGGTCTGTGTTTACGCGCATAACAGATGGTGTAAGACTGCTGTAATACGAGGAAACACATGCAATCATGATATGGAATGTCTAACAGTCAGCCTCCGGCCTTTCTACCTCCACACTGAATTTCCTCAACGTTTCGTGACTGTCCTTTTTATGAATTCGAAAGCTAACCCCACCCGGATAGCCAATTGGGTAAGCCAACTACGCCACAGATTAGGCGTTATTTCCCCTGACGCCCCAAGTTTTATCTTGGAGACTTCAATCACTGTTTCTTTCTTTCTTTCTTTATCCGTTCCCATTCTACCTTTCGGTGTATGGGTTCAAATGCCCGAGATGATCTTTCTCCAGGATGCCCTGTCCTGGCATTTTCTGTTTTCTTGGATATGTTTCCAGCTACTCTCACTGCACATGTTGGTTTATTGTAAACACTTTTAATGGCTTCTATTAAATTTTTGCTCTACATTGTGTTCTTTTAAGGAATGCCATAGTTCGTCCCTCCTCACAATGTCAAATGCCTTTTCTAAGTCAGTAAAACACAGGTGCAAGTCAATGTTTCTCTCAAGAAATGTTTTCTAATATTTGTCTAATTGTAAATATGTGGTCTTGTACATTTCTTTCTGGTCTACATCCACTCTGATGCTCTTCAATCTGCTCCTCTACTCTTTTCCTTAGTCTCATTTCCAGTATCCTGGCATACACACTTTTCCTGGAACGCTAAGTAGTGATATGCCTCTAATCACTGTGCACTGGATGGAGAGAAAAACCTCAACACCTACACGCAGTATGCCACGTGCCCAACTCGTTTCAACAGAACTCTTGACCTCTGCTACTGCTCTGTGCCATCTGCCTGCACTTCGTGTTCACTGCCACCCATAGGAACAGCTGACCACCATAAGTGTGTTCTTTTACCTCCAACATATCAACCTGCCTTCAAGAGGTTTGCACCGACTGTCAAGTACGTAAAAGTGTGGACACCAGGCAGCACAGCTTCCTTCAGGGTTGCTTTAAATACATTAACCTGGAATGCGTTCTATAACAGCTTCCCTTCCTTCAGGGGATACGTTCTATACCGGAATGCGTTCTTAGGGGTTGCTTTCCTGCCTTCAGGGGATACGTTCTATAACAGCTTCCTTCAGGGGATACGTTCTATAACAGCTTCCCTTCCTTCAGGGTTGCTTTGAATGCATTAACCGGAATGCATATAACAGCTTCCCTTCCTTCAGGGGACCGGAATGCGTTCTATAACAGCTTCCTTCCTTCAGGGTTGCTTTGAATGCATTAACCGGAATGCGTTCTATAACAGCTTCCCTTCCCTTCAGGTTTGCTTTGAATGCATTAACCGGAATGCGTTCTATAACAGCTTCCTTCCCTTCAGGGTTGCTTTGAATACATTAACCGGAATGTGTTCTATAACAGCTTCCCTTCCCTTCAGGGTTGCTTTAAATGCATTAACCGGAATGCGTTCTATAACAGCTTCCCTTCCCTTCAGGTTTGCTTTGAATGCATTAACTGGAATGCGTTCTATAACAGCTTCCTTCCCTTCAGGGTTGCTTTGAATGCATTAACTAACGTTCTATAATGTGTTGTTTTGAATATAACTGGGATGCGTTCTATAACAGCTTCCCTTCCCTTCAGGGTTGCTTTGAATGCATTAACCTGGAATGCGTTCTATAACAGCTTCCTTCCCTTCTCAGGGTTGCTTTGAATGCATTAACCTGGGATGCGTTCTATAACAGCTTCCTTCCCTTCAGGGTTGCTTTGAATGCATTAACCGGGATGCGTTCTATAACAGCTTCCCTTCCTTCAGGTTTGCTTTGAATACATTAACTGGGATGCGTTCTATAACAGCTTCCTTCAGGGTTGCCTGGGATGCGTTCAGCTTCCCTTCCTTCAGGGTTGCTTTGAATGCATTACCTGGGATGCGTTCTATAACAGCTTCCCTTCCCTTCAGGGTTGCTTTGAATGCATTAACTGAATGCGTTCTATGCTTCCTTCCCCTTCAGGGTTCTATATTAACTGGAATGCGTTCCAGCTTCCTTCCTTCAGGGTTGCTTTGAATGCATTAACTGGGATGCGTTCTATACCAGCTTCCCTTCCCTTCAGGGTTGCTGATGCATTAACTGGAATGCGTTCTAACAGCTTCCTTCCCTTCAGGGTTGCATTATTAACTGGAATGCGTTCTATAACAGCTTCCTTCCCTTCAGGGTTGCTTTGAATACATTAACTGGGATGCGTTCTATAACAGCTTCCCTTCCCTTCAGGTTGCTTTGAATACATTTGGGATGCGTTCTATAGCTTCCCTTCCCTTCACTGAATACATTACCTGGAATGCGTTCTATAACAGCTTCCCTTCCTTCAGGGTTGCTTTGATGCATTACCTGGGATGCGTTCTATAACAGCTTCCCTTCCCTTCAGGGTTGCTTTGAATGCATTAACTGGGATGCGTTCTATAACAGCTTCCTTCCCTTCAGGGTTGCTTTGAATACATTAACTGGGATGCGTTCTATAACAGCTTCCCTTCCTTCAGGGTTGCTTTGAATACATTAACTGGGATGCGTTCTATAACAGCTTCCTTCCCTTCAGGGTTGCTTTGAATACATTAACTGGGATATAACAACTTTGAATGCATTAACTGGGATGCGTTCTATAACAGCTTCCCTTCCCTTCAGGGTTGCTTTGAATACATTAACTGGGATGCGTTCTATAACAGCTTCCTTCCCTTCAGGGTTGCTTTGAATACATTACCTGGGATGCGTTCTATAACAGCTTCCTTCCCTTCAGGGTTGCTTTGAATACATTAACTGGAATGCGTTCTATAACAGCTTCCCTTCCTTCAGGGTTGCTTTGAATGCATTAACTGGGATGCGTTCTATAACAGCTTCCCTTCCCTTCAGGGTTGCTTTGAATGCATTAACCGGAATACAGCTTCCCTTCCTTCAGGGTTGCTTTGATACATTAACTGGGATGCGTTCTATAACAGCTTCCCTTCCCTTCAGGGTTGCTTTGAATGCATTAACTGGGATGCGTTCTATAACAGCTTCCCTTCCCTTCCCATTCCGAAGTTCTATAACAGCTTCCTTCCCTTCAGGGTTGCTTTGAATACATTAACTGGGATGCGTTCTATAACAGCTTCCCTTCCCTTCAGGGTTGCTTTGAATGCATTACCTGGAATGCGTTCTATAACAGCTTCCTTCCTTCAGGGTTGCTTTGAATGCATTAACTGGGATGCGTTCTATAACAGCTTCCTTCCCTTCAGGGTTGCTTTGAATGCATTAACTGGAATGCGTTCTATAACAGCTTCCCTTCCTTCAGGGTTGCTTTGAATACATTAACTGGGATGCGTTCTATAACAGCTTCCTTCCCTTCAGGGTTGCTTTGAATGCATTAACTGGGATGCGTTCTATAACAGCTTCCCTTCCCTTCAGGGTTGCTTTGAATACATTAACTGGGATGCGTTCTATAACAGCTTCCTTCCTTCAGGTTGCTTTGAATGCATTAACTGGGATGCGTTCTATAACAGCTTCTTCCCTTCAGGGTTGCTTTGAATACATTAACTGGGATGCGTTCTATAACAGCTTCCCTTCCTTCAGGGTTGCTTTGAATGCATTAACTGGGATGCGTTCTATAACAGCTTCCCTTCCTTCCTTTCATTAACCGGAATGCGTTCTTAACAGCTTCCCTTCAGGGTTGCTTTGAATGCATTAACTGGGATGCGTTCTATAACAGCTTCCCTTCCTTCAGGGTTGCTTTGAATGCATTAACCTGGAATGCGTTCTATAACAGCTTCCCTTCCTTCAGGGTTGCTTTGAATGCATTAACTGGAATGCGTTCTATAACAGCTTCCCTTCCCTTCAGGGTTGCTTTGAATACATTAACTGGAATGCGTTCTATAACAGCTTCCCTTCCCTTCAGGGTTGCTTTGAATGCATTAACTGGAATGCGTTCTATAACAGCTTCCTTCCCTTCAGGGTTGCTTTGAATGCATTAACTGGGATGCGTTCTATAACAGCTTCCTTCCCTTCAGGGTTGCTTTGAATACATTAACCGGAATGCGTTCTATAACAGCTTCCCTTCCCTTCAGGGTTGCTTTGAATACATTAACTGGAATGCGTTCTATAACAGCTTCCCTTCCCTTCAGGGTTGCTTTGAATGCATTAACTGGAATGCGTTCTATAACAGCTTCCTTCCCTTCAGGGTTGCTTTGAATACATTAACTGGAATGCGTTCTATAACAGCTTCCTTCCCTTCAGGGTTGCTTTGAATGCATTAACTGGAATGCGTTCTATAACTTCCCTTCCCTTCAGGGTTGCTTTGAATGCATTAACTGGGATGCGTTCTATAACAGCTTCCTTCCTTCAGGGTTGCTTTGATGCATTAACCTGGAATGCGTTCTATAACAGCTTCCCTTCCCTTCAGGGTTGCTTTGAATACATTAACCTGGGATGCGTTCTATAACAGCTTCCCTTCCCTTCAGGGTTGCTTTGAATACATTAACTGGAATGCGTTCTATAACAGCTTCCCTTCCCTTCAGGGTTGCTTTGAATGCATTAACTGGGATGCGTTCTATAACAGCTTCCCTTCCTTCAGGGTTGCTTTGATGCATTAACTGGGATGCGTTCTTAACAGCTTCCTTCCTTCAGGGTTGCTTTGATGCATTAACTGGGATGCGTTCTATAACAGCTTCCCTTCCCTTCAGGGTTGCTTTGATGCATTAACTGGGATGCGTTCTATAACAGCTTCCTTCCTTCAGGGTTGTTGCTTTGATGCGTTCTATAACAGCTTCCCTTCCCTTCAGGGCTGCTTTGAATACATTAACTGGGATGCGTTCTATAACAGCTTCCCTTCCCTTCAGGGTTGCTTTGAATGCATTAACTGGAATGCGTTCTATAACAGCTTCCTTCCCTTCAGGGTTGCTTTGAATGCATTAACTGGAATGCGTTCTATAACAGCTTCCCTTCCCTTCAGGGTTGCTTTGATGCATTAACTGGAATGCGTTCTATAACAGCTTCCCTTCCTTCAGGGTTGCTTTGAATGCATTAACTGGAATGCGTTCTATAACAGCTTCCTTCCTTCAGGGTTGCTTTGAATGCATTAACTGGGATGCGTTCTATAACAGCTTCCTTCCTTCAGGGTTGCTTTGAATGCATTAACTGGGATGCGTTCTATAACAGCTTCCCTTCCCTTCAGGTTGCTTTGAATGCATTAACTGGGATGCGTTCTATAACAGCTTCCTTCCCTTCAGGGTTGCTTTGAATACATTAACCGGAATGCGTTCTATAACAGCTTCCCTTCCCTTCAGGGTTGCTTTGAATACATTAACTGGGATGCGTTCTATAACAGCTTCCCTTTCCCTTCAGGGTTGTTTTGAATGCATTAACTGGGATGCGTTCTATAGCAGCTTCCCTTCCCTTCAGGGTTGCTTTGAATGCATTAACTGGGATGCGTTCTATAACAGCTTCCTTCCCTTCAGGGTTGCTTTGAATGCATTAACTGGGATGCGTTCTATAACAGCTTCCCTTCCCTTCAGGGTTGCTTTGAATGCATTAACTGGGATGCGTTCTATAACAGCTTCCCTTCCCTTCAGGGTTGCTTTGAATGCATTAACTGGGATGCGTTCTATAACAGCTTCCTTCCCTTCAGGGTTGCTTTGAATGCATTAACCGGAATGCGTTCTATAACAGCTTCCCTTCCCTTCAGGTTGCTTTGAATGCATTAACTGGAATGCGTTCTATAACAGCTTCCTTCCTTCAGGGTTGCTTTGAATGCATTAACTGGGATGCGTTCTATAACAGCTTCCTTCCCTTCAGGGTTGCTTTGAATACATTAACTGGGATGCGTTCTATAACAGCTTCCTTCCCTTCAGGGTTGCTTTGAATACATTAACTGGGATGCGTTCTATAACAGCTTCCCTTCCCTTCAGGGTTGCTTTGAATACATTAACTGGGATGCGTTCTATAACAGCTTCCTTCCCTTCAGGGTTGCTTTGAATACATTAACTGGAATGCGTTCTATAACAGCTTCCCCTTCCCTTCAGGGTTGTTTTGAATACATTAACTGGGATGCGTTCTATAACAGCTTCCTTCCCTTCAGGGTTGCTTTGAATGCATTAACTGGGATGCGTTCTATAACAGCTTCCCTTCCCTTCAGGGTTGTTTTGAATACATTAACTGGAATGCGTTCTATAACAGTTTCCCTTCCCTTCAGGGTTGCTTTGAATACATTAACTGGAATGTTCTCTATAACAGCTTCCTTCCCTTCAGGGTTTTTGAATACCTTCCCTTCAGGGTTGCTTTGAATACATTAACTGGGATGCGTTCTATAACAGCTTCCCTCCCCTTCAGGGTTGTTTTGAATACATTAACTGGGATGCGTTCTATAAGCAGCCTTCCTTCAGGGTTGCTTTGAATACATTAACTGGGATGCGTTCTATAACAGCTTCCCTTCCCTTCAGGGTTGCTTTGAATACATTAACTGGGATGCGTTCTATAACAGCTTCCTTCCTTCAGGGTTGCTTTGAATACATTAACCGGGATGCGTTCGATAACAGCTTCCCTTCCCTTCAGGGTTGCTTTGAATACATTAACTGGGATGCGTTCTATAACAGCTTCCCTTCCCTTCAGGGTTGCTTTGAATACATTAACTGGGATGCGTTCTATAACAGCTTCCCTTCCCTTCAGGGTTGCTTTGAATACATTAACTGGGTTGCGTTCTATAACAGCTTCCCTTCCTTCAGGGTTGTTTTGAATGCATTAACTGGGATGCGTTCTATAACAGCTTCCCTTCCCTTCAGGGTTGCTTTGAATGCATTAACTGGGATGCGTTCTATAACAGCTTCCCTTCCTTTCAGGGTTGTTTTGATGCTATAACTGTGTTGCGTTCTATAACAGCTTTCTCAAGTCTCAACGGACTAATTCAAACTATTTCGATTTGATTTCATTTGTGTTGAAAATGTTATATAAAAACAAGTGACCATATTGTTTTAAGCAAAGATAAAGAGAATTCTAAATAAAAGCGTCTTTTATGGCTACCTTAAACTCTTTGTCAACTGACCTTTTTTCACTATTCTATGTCTTTATAACATCGTCCATCCTTCATGGGTTGTTTAACATCGTCCATCACCATAGAAGTAGAACGCCATGTTTAATGTCTTTATAATTCTTAACATCATCCATCAGGGTTGCTTTGACGCATGTTTCTATGTCTTTATTATCGTCCATCACCATAGAAGTACAACGTCATGTTTCTATGTCTTTATAACATCGTCCATCACCATAGAAGTAGAACGCCATGTTTTTTCTATGTCTTATAACATCGTCCATCACCATAGAAGTCAACGTCATGTTTCTATGTCTTTATAACATCATTATCACCATAGAAGTACAACGCCATGTTTCTATGTCTTTATAAAATCATCCATCTTAAGTAGAACGCCATGTTTCTATGTCTTTATAATATCATCCATCCACCATAGAAGTACAACGCCATGTTTCCTGTCTTTATAATATCATCCATTTAAGAAGAACATGTTTCTATGTCTTTATAATATCATCCATATAGAAGTACAACTTCCTGTTTCTATGTCTTTATAATATCATCCATCCACCATAGAAGTAGAACGCTATGTCTTTTTCTATAACTCATAGAAGTTCCCTATGTCTTTATAATATCATCCATCAATAGAAGTACAACGTCATGTTTCTATGTCTTTATAATATCATCCATCCGTCATGTTTCTAGAAGTATCAACGCCACTTCATGTTTCTATGTCTTTATAATATCATCCATCCAATAGAAGTACAACGCCATGTTTCGTTCTTTATAATATCATCCCTAGAAGTATAACGTCATGTTTCTATGCTTTATAATATCATCCATCCGTCATAGAAGTACAACGCCATGTTTCTATGTCTTTATTATCATCCCCATAGAAGTAAAACGTCCTGTCACCATAGAAGTACAACGCCATGTTTCTATGTCTTTATAATATCATCCATCCCATAGAAGTACAACGCCATGTTTCTATGTCTTTATAATATTATCCATCCACCATAGAAGTACAACGTCATGTTTCTATGTCTTTATAATATCATCCATCCATAGAAGTATAACGTCATGTTTCTATGTCTTTATAATATCATCCATCACCATAGAAGTATAACGTCATGTTTCTATGTCTTTATAATATCCATCACCATAGAAGTATAACGTCATGTTTCTATGTCTTTATAATATCATCCATCATACAACCATAGAAGTACAACGTCATGTTTCTATGTCTTTATAATATTATCCATCACCATCGAAGTACAACATCATGTTTCTATGTCTTTATAATATCATCCATCATAGAAGTATAACGTCATGTTTCTATGTCTTTATAATATCATCCACCATAGAAGTATAACGTCATGTTTTCTATGTCTTTATAATATCATCCATCCACCATAGAAGTACAACATCATGTTTCTATGTCTTTATAATATCATCCATCATAGAAGTACAACGTCATGTTTCTATGTCTTTATAATATCATCCACAATAGAAGTACAACGCCATTTCTATGTCTTTATAATATCATCCACCATAGAATATAATCATTCTATGTCTTTATAATATCATCCATCCATAGAAGTACAACGCCATGTTTCTATGTCTTTATAATATCATCCACCATAGAAGTACAACGCCATGTTTCTATGTCTTTATAATATCATCCACCATAGAAGTACAACATCCATGTTTCTATGTCTTTATAATATCATCCACCATCACAACGTCATGTTTCTATGTCTTTATAATATCATCCATCCACCATAGAAGTACAACGCCATGTTTCTATGTCTTTATAATATCATCCATCCACCATAGAAGTACAACGCCATGTTTCTATGTCTTTATAATATCATCCATCCACCATAGAAGTACAACGCCATGTTTCTATGTCTTTATAATATCATCCATCGACATTCAACGTGCTGTTCATCTTTATAATATCATTAATAGAAGTACAACGTCATGTTTCTATGTATCATCCACCATAGAAATAACGTCATGTTTCTATGTCTTTATAATATCATCCACTATAGAAGTCACGTCATGTTTCTATGTCTTTATAATATCATCCATCCACTATAGAAGTATAAATGCTATGTATCATCCACTATAAGTATAACGTCATGTTTCTATGTCTTTATAATATCATCCATCCAATAGAAGTATAACGTCATGTTTCTATGTCTTTATAATATCATCCATCCACCATAGAAGTACAACGTCATGTTTCTGTACATCTTGTTTCTTTATAATATCGCCCACCATAGAAGTATAACGCCATGTTTCTTGTCTTTATAATATCGCCAACCATAGAAGTATAACGCCATGTTTCTATGTCTTTATAATATCATCCATCACCATAGAAGTAGAACGTCATGTTTCTATGTCTTTATAATATCATCCACTATAGAAGTATAACGTCATGTTTCTATGTCTTTATAATATCATCCACCATAGAAGTATAACGTCATGTTTCTATGTCTTTATAATATCATCCAACTAGAAGTATAACGTCATGTTTCTATGTCTTTATAATATCATCCATCCACCATAGAAGTAGAACGCCATGTTTCCTATGTCTTTATCATATCGCCAACCATAGAAGTATAACGTCATGTTTCTATGTCTTTATAATATCGCATTATAGAAGTATAACGCCATGTTTCTATGTCTTTATAATAGCATAATCATCCTTCAGTAGAACGTCATGTTTCTATGTCTTTATAAATATCCATCCACCATAGAAGTACAACGCCATGTTTCTATGTCTTTATAATATCATCCACCATAGAAGTATAACGTCATGTTTCTATGTCTAATATCATCCATCCACCATAGAAGTACAACGTCATGTTTCTATGTCTTTATAATATCATCCACCATAGAAGTATAACGTCATGTTTCTATGTCTTTATAATATCATCCACCATAGAAGTACAACGCCATGTTTCTATGTCTTTATAATATCATCCACCATAAAGTATAACGTCATGTCTTTATAATATCATCCATCCACCATAGAAGTACAACGTCATGTTTCTATGTCTTTATAACATCATCCATCCACCATAGAAGTATAACGTCATGTTTCTATGTCTTTATAATATCATCCATCCACCATAGAAGTACAACGTCATGTTTCCTGTCTTTTAATATCATCCACCATAGAAGTATAACGTCATGTTTCTATGTCTTTATAATATCATCCACCATAGAAGTACAACGTCATGTTTCTATGTCTTTATAATATCATCCACCATATAGAAGTATAACGTCATGTTTCTATTTCATCAACTATAGAAGTATAACGTCATGTTTCTATGTAATATCATCCATCCACTATAGAAGTACAACGTCATGTTTCTATGTCTTTATAATATCATCCATCCACCATAGAAGTACAACGTCATGTTTCTATGTCTTTATAATATCATCCATCCCATAGAAGTACAACGTCATGTTTCTATGTCTTTATAATATCATCCATCCACCATAGAAGTACAACGTCATGTTTCTATGTCTTTTAATATCATCCATCCATATGAAGTACAACGCCATGTTTCTATGTCTTTATAATATCATCCATCCACCATAGAAGTACAACGTCATGTTTCTATGTCTTTATATATCATCCATCCACCATAGAAGTACAACGTCATGTTTCTATGTCTTTATAATATCATCCATCCACAATAGAAGTACAACGCCATGTTTCTATGTCTTTATAATATCATCCATCCACTTTATAGAATCGTATGTCTTTATAATATCATCCATCTAGAAGTGCCATGTTTCTATGTCTTTATAGAAGTAAACGTCATGTTTCTATGTCTTTATAATATCATCATCACCATAGAAGTATAACGTCATGTTTCTATGTCTTTATAATCATCCATCCACCATAGAAGTATAACGTCATGTTTCTATGTCTTTATAATATCATCCATCCACCATAGAAGTACAACGCCTTGTTTCTATGTCTTTATAATATCATCCATCCACCATAGAAGTACAACGTCATGTTTCTTTATAATTCTATAATATCATCCATCCACCATAGAAAGTACAACGCATGTTTCTATGTCTTTATAATATCATCCACAATAGAAGTACAACGCCATGTTTCTATGTATTTTAGAAGCACAACGTCTTTTATGTTTTAAATATCATCCACAATGGTACAACGCCATGTCTTTATAATATCATCCATCCACCATAGAAGTACAACGCCATGTTTCTATGTCTTTATAATATCATCCACCATAGAAGTACAACGTCATGTTTCTATGTCTTTATAATATCATCCATCCACCATAGAAGTACAACGTCATGTTTCTATGTCTTTATAATATCATCCATCCCACCACTTTGAAGTCACAACGTCATGTTTCTATGTCTTTATAATATCATCCATCCCTTATAACGTCATGTTTCTATGTCTTTATAATATCATCCACCATAGAAGTATAACGTCATGTTTCTATGTATAATATCATCCATCCACCGTAGAACGTCATGTTTCTATGTCTTTATAATATCATCCACTATAGAAGTACAACGTCATGTTTCTATGTCTTTATAATATCATCCACCATAGAAGTATAACGTCATGTTTCTTCAAGTTTCTTATAATATCATCCATCCACCATAGAAGTGCCAACGCGTCATGTTTCTATGTCTTTATAATATCATCCATAGAAGCAACATCTTCAGAGAAGTACAACGTCATGTTTCTATGTCTTTATAATATCATCCACCATAGAAGTACAACGCCATGTTTTCTATGTCTTTTATAATATCATCCATCCGTCATAGAAGTACAACGTCATGTTTCTATGTCTTTATAATATCATCCACCATCCAACGTCATGTTTCTATGTCTTTATAATATCATCCACTATAGAAGTATAACGTCATGTTTCTATGTCTTTATAATATCATCCATCCACTATAGAAGTATAACGCCATGTTTCTATGTTTTTTATAATATCATCCATCCGTCATAGAAGTACAACGTCATGTTTCTATGTCTTTATAATATCATCCACTATAGAAGTACAACGCCATGTTTCTATGTCTTTATAATATCATCCATCCACTATAGAAGTACAACGCCATGTTTCTATGTCTTTATAATATCATCCATCCATCATAGAAGTACAACGCCATGTTTCTATGTTTTATAATATCATCCATCCACCATAGAAGTACAACGCCATGTTTCTAAGTATAATATCATCCATCGTCATGTTTCTAGTCTTTATAATACAACGCCGTCCATATCATCCATCCGTCATAGAAGTATAACGCCATGTTTCTATGTCTTTATAATATCATCCATCCACTATAGAAGTACAACGCCATGTTTCTATGTCTTTATAATATCATTCAGAAGTACAACGCCATGTTTCTATGTCTTTATAATATCATCCATCCACCATAGAAGTACAACGCCATGTTTCTATGTCTTTATAATATCATCCATCACTATAGAAGTACAACGCCATGTTTCTATGTCTTTATAATATCATCCATCCACTATAGAAGTACAACGTCATGTTTCTATGTCTTTATAATATCATCCATCCACTATAGAAGTATAACGTCATGTTTCTATGTCTTTATAATATCATCCATCCATCATATAGAAGTACAACGCCATGTTTCTATGTCTTTATAATATCATCCATCCACTATAGAAGTACAACGTCATGTTTCTATGTCTTTATAATATATCCATCCACCATAGAAGTACAACGTCATGTTTCTATGTCTTTATAATATCATCCACTATAGAAGTACAACGTCATGTTTCTATGTCTTTATAATATCATCCATCCACTATAGAAGTACAACGTCCATGTTTCTATGTCTTTATATATCATCATCCACCATAGAAGTACAACGTCATGTTTCTATGTCTTTATAATATCATCCATCCACTATAGAAGTACAACGTCATGTTTCTATGTCTTTATAATATCATCCATCCACCATAGAAGTACAACGCCATGTTTCTATGTCTTTATAATATCATCCATCCACTATAGAAGTACAACGCCATGTTTCTATGTCTTTATAATATCATCCATCCACCATAGAAGTACAACGTCATGTTTCTATGTCTTTATAAATCATCATCCACCATAGAAGTACAACGCCATGTTTCTAGTGTCTTTATAATATCATCCACCATAGAAGTACAACGCCATGTTTCTATGTCTTTCATAATAGAAGTCATCTATGTCTTTATCATCCACCATAGAAGTACAACGCCATGTTTCTATGTCTTTATACAACGCCATCATCCATCCACCATAGAAGTACAACGCCATGTTTCTATGTCTTTATAATATCATCCACCATAGAAGTACAATCATCCACTATAGAAGTACAACGTCATGTTTCTATGTCTTATAATATCATCCATCCGTCTTAATATCATCATAGAAGTACAACGTCATGTTTCTATGTCTTTATAATATCATCCACCATAAGTAGAATATGTTTCATCCATCCACCATAGAAGTACAACGCCATGTTTCTATGTCTTTATAATATCATCCATCCTATGTCATAATATCATCCAGTACAACGCCATGTTTCTATGTCTTTATAATATCATCCACCATAGAAGTACAACGTCATGTTTCTATGTCTTTATAATATCATCCGTCAGAGAAGTACAACGCCAGTTTCGCGTCTTATAATATCCAACCATAATATCATCCATCCACCATAGAAGTACAACGCCATGTTTCTATGTCTTTATAATATCATCCACCGTAGAAGTACAACGCCATGTTTCTATGTCTTTATAATATCATCCACCATAGAAGTATAACGCCATGTTTCTATGTCTTTATAATATCATCCATCCATAGAAGTACAACGCCATGTTTCTATGTCTTTATAATATCATCCATCCATATAGAAGTACAACGCCATGTTTCTATGTCTTTATAGAAATCATCCATCCACCATAAGTCAACGTCATGTTTCTATGTCTTTATAATATCATCCACCATAGAAGTACAACGCCATGTTTCTATGTCTTTATAATATCATCCATCCACCATAGAAGTACAACGCCATGTTTCTATGTCTTTATAATATCATCCAATCCACCATCCATCCACTATAGAAGTACAATCCATGTTTCTATGTCTTTATAATATCATCCATCCATCAGAAGTACAACGCCATGTTTCTATGTCTTTATAATATCATCCACTATAGAAGTACAACGTCATGTTTCTATGTCTTTATAATATCATCCATCCACATCCACTAGAAGTAAAACGTCATGTTTCTATGTCTTTATAATATCATCTATCCACTATAGAAGTACAACGCCATGTTTCTATGTCTTTATAATATCATCCATCCACCATAGAAGTACAACAATGTCTTTATAATATCATCCATCCACTATAGAAGTACTATGTTTCTATGTCTTTATAATATCATCCATCCACCATAGAAGTACAACGCCATGTTTCTATGTCTTTATAATATCATCCATCCACCATAGAAGTACAACGTCATGTTTCTATGTCTTTATAATATCATCATCCACCATAGAAGTACAACGTCATTTTTCTATGTCTTTATAACATCATCCACCATAGAAGTACAACGCCATGTTTCTATGTCTTTATAATATCATCCACCATAGAAGTACAACGCCATGTTTCTATGTCTTTATAATATCATCCACCATAGAAGTACAACGCCATGTTTCTATGTCTTTATAATATCATCCATCCACCATAGAAGTACAACGCCATGTTTCTATGTCTTTATAATATCATCCATCCACCATAGAAGTACAACGCCATGTTTCTATGTCTTTATAATATCATCCACCACAATAGAAGTACAACGCCATGTTTCTATGTCTTTATAATATCATCCACATAGAATAGAAGTCTTTATAATATCATCCATCCACCATAGAAGTACAACGCCATGTTTCTATGTCTTTATAATATCATCCATCCACCATAGAAGTACAACGTCACTATGTCTTTATAATATCATCCATTATAGAAGTACAACGCCATGTTTCTATGTCTTTATAATATCATCCATCCACCATAGAAGTACAACGTCATGTTTCTATGTCTTTATAATATCATCCACCATAGAAGTACAACGTCATGTTTCTATGTCTTTATAATATCATCCATCCACTATAGAAGTACAACGTCATGTTTCTATGTCTTTATAATATCATCCATCCACCATAGAAGTACAACGTCATGTTTCTATGTCTTTATAATATCATCCATCCACTATAGAAGTACAACGTCATGTTTCTATGTCTATGTCTTTATAATATCATCCACTATAGAAGTACAACGCCATGTTTCTATGTCTTTATAATATCATCCACTATAGAAGTACAACGTCATGTTTCTATGTCTTTATAATATCATCCATCCACCATAGAAGTACAACGCCATGTTTCTATGTCTTTATAATATCATCCATCCACCATAGAAGTACAACGTCATGTTTCTATGTCTTTATAATATCATCCATCCACCATAGAAGTATAACGTCATGTTTCTATGTCTTTATAATATCATCCATCCACCATAGAAGTACAACGCCATGTTTCTATGTCTTTATAATATCATCCATCCACCATAGAAGTACAACGTCATGTTTCCATGTTTCTATGTCTTTAGAATAATATCATCCATCCGTCCTCACCATAGAAGTACAACGTCATGTTTCTATGTCTTTATAATATCATCCATCCACCATAGAAGTACAACGTCATGTTTCTATGTCTTTATAATATCATCCACCATAGACGTACAACGCCATGTTTCTATGTCTTTATAATATCATCCATCCATCCACTATAATATCAATAGAAGTACAACGCCATGTTTCTATGTCTTTATAATATCATCCATCCACCATAGAAGTACAACGTCATGTTTCTATGTCTTTATAATATCATCATCCACCATAGAAGTACAACGTACAATATCATCCACCAACGTCATGTTTCTATGTCTTTATAATATCATCCATCCCATAGAAGTACAACGTCATGTTTCTATGTCTTTATAATATCATCCATCCACCATAGAAGTACAACGCCATGTTTCTATGTCTTTATAATATCATCCATCCACCATAGAAGTACAACGTCATGTTTCTATGTCTTTATAATATCATCCATCCACTATAGAAGTACAACGCCATGTTTCTATGTCTTTATAATATCATCCATCCAACGTATGTTTCTATGTCTTTAATATCATCCACCATAGAAGTATGTTTCATGTCTTTATAATATCATCCACTATAGAAGTCAACGTCATGTTTCTATGTCTTTATAATATCACGTCATGTTTCTATGTCTTTATAATATCATCCATCACCATAGAAGTACAACGCCATGTTTCTATGTCTTTATAATATCATCCATCCACTATAGAAGTACAACGTCATGTTTCTATGTCTTTATAATATCATCCATCCACTATAGAAGTACAACGTCATGTTTCTATGTCTTTATAATATCATCCCACCATAGAAGTACAACGCCATGTTTCTATGTCTTTATAATATCATCCATCCACTCATAGAAGTACAACGTCATGTTTCTATGTTTACAACTATGTTTCTTTATAATATCATCCATCCACCATAGAAGTACAACGCCATGTTTCTATGTCTTTATAATATCATCCACACATAGAAGTACAACGTCATGTTTCTATGTCTTTATAATATCATCCATCCACCATAGAAGTACAACGCCATGTTTCTATGTCTTTATAATATCATCCACCATAGAAGTAGAACGCCATGTTTCTATGTCTTTATAATATCATCCATCCACCATAGAAGTACAACGTCATGTTTCTATGTCTTTATAATATCATCCATCCACCATAGAAGTACAACGCCATGTTTCTATGTCTTTATAATATCATCCATCCATAGAAGTACAACGCCATGTTTCTATGTCTTTATAATATCATCCATCCACATAGAAGTACAACGCCATGTTTCTATGTCTTTATAATATCATCATAGAAGTACGCCATGTTTCTATGTCTTTATAATATCATCCATAGAAGTCAACGCCATGTTTCGATGTCTTTATCATCCACCATAGAAGTACAACGCCATGTTTCTATGTCTTTATCATCCACCATAGAAGTACAACGCCATGTTTCTATGTCTTTATCATCCACCATAGAAGTACAACGCCATGTTTCTATGTCTTTATCATCCACCATAGAAGTAAAACGCCATGTTTCTATGTCTTTATCATCTCCACCATAGAAGTACAACGCCATGTTTCTATGTCTTTATCATCCACCATAGAAGTACAACGCCATGTTTCTATGTCTTTTAATATATCATCCACCATAGAAGTACAACGCCATGTTTCTATGTCTTTATCATCCACCATAGAAGTACAACGCCATGTTTCTATGTCTTTATCATCCACCTATAGTACAACGCCATGTTTCTATGTCTTTATCATCCACCATAGAAGTACAACGCCATGTTTCTATGTCTTTATCATCCACCATAGAAGTACAACGCATGTTTCATGTTTCTCTTAGAAGAAGTACAACGCCATGTCTTTATCATCTTAGAAGTACAACGCCATGTTTCTATGTCTTTATCATCTACCATAGAAGTACAACGTCATGTTTCTATGTCTTTATCATCCACCATAGAAGTACAACGCCATGTTTCTATGTCTTTATCATACCATAGAAGTACAACGCCATGTTTCTATGTCTTTATCATCCACCATAGAAGTACAACGCCATGTTTCTATGTCTTTTTATCATCCACCATAGAAGTACAACGCCATGTTTCTATGTCTTTATCATCCACCATAGAAGTATGTCTTAATAACGCCATGTTTCTATGTCTTTATCATCCACTATAGAAGTACCGTTTCTATGTCTTTATCATCCACCATAGAAGTACAACGCCATGTTTCTATGTCTTTATAATATCATCCGTCCACCATAGAAGTACAACGTCATGTTTCTATGTCTTTATAATATCATCCATCCATATAGAATACAACGTCATGTTTCTTTGTCTTTATAATATCATCCATCCACCATAGAAGTACAACGCCATGTTTCTATGTCTTTATAATATCATCCATCCACCAGAAGTACAACGCCATGTTTCTATGTCTTTATCATCCACCACCATCAAATTGCAACGCCAACACACATACAACTTTCAACCAAGCGACAGCTGACCTAATGTACATGTTCAATTGCAACACAATCAATATACTCGGTAATTTTTTGAGCTACATTGTAATTTGGTGTATAATCCATGCACACAACAGAATTAACAGCCACCTACATCAAGATATAAAAACACCAACATATAAAAAAAAGGGTTGCATACTCGACTGGCTTGGCACTCACAATGCTACATCAATCAAAAGTATTGAAATAACAGACAACTTACAATCTGTTCATTTTGTCCTGACTTTTTGATTTAAACTGTCCACAACCAACGGCCTGCAAAAGAACTGTAACATCGAGAAACATCAAAAACATCCAAAAAAAAAACATCAAAAAGATCAACATACAGAAATTCAATGACGCCATTAAAAGATCATTTTCAAAACCACCATACCACCAACGATATGGCCAACAATTTCAACGAAATACTTTCGAAAGCCTTTGACAAAAATGCTCCAATTGGCAAGAGAAAAGTCAACAATGGCCACTCTGCACCTTTGTTTACTTGCTAGATGAAAGAAGCCAAACAACACCGACGGGTAGCAGAGAGGAGATGTAGAAAGGCGCGCCTTGAAGTTCATCAGGACATCTACACATTTCACATCATACATGTACAAGATGTTATACTAAGGACATTTACACATTTCACATCAGACAAGTACAAGATGTTATACTAAGGACATTTACACATTTCACATCAGACAAGTACAAGATGTTATACTAAGGACATTTACACATTTCACATCAGACAAGTACAAGATGCTATACTAAGGACATCTACACATTTCACATCAGACAAATACAAGATGTTATACTAAGGACATCTACACATTTCACATCAGACAAGTACAAGATGTTATACTAAGGACATCTACACATTTCACATCAGACAATACAGATGTTATACTAAGGACATCTACACATTTCACATCAGACAAGTACAAGATGCTATACTAAGGACATCTACACATTTCACATCAGACAAATACAAGATGTTATACTAAGGACATCTACACATTTCACATCAGACAAATACAAGATGTTATACTAAGGACATCTACACATTTCACATCAGACAAGTACAAGATGCTATACTAAGGACATTTACACATTTCACATCAGACAAGTACAAGATGTTATACTAAGGACATTTACACATTTCACATAAGACAAGTACAAGATGCTATACTAAGGACATCTACACATTTCACATCAGACAAGTACAAGATGTTATACTAAGGACATCTACACATTTCACATCAGACAAATACAAGATGTTATACTAAGGACATCTACACATTTCACATCAGACAAATACAAGATGTTATACTAACTGAAACACTAAAACGAGTTTGACGAGAAAATTGGTCAAATGTAAAAACTCAAAGACACTTTTTAGTATTGTGAATGAAATTATAGCAGATTGTAAAACATCTAACCTTCCTATCCAAATACCTGTTGATGAATTGCCTAATACTTTTGGTGAATATTTTACAAACGAAGTGTCCATTATAAGAAAAGATCTAGACAATTGCAATGGTAGTAACATGTCTTAACCTTTAGATAGATGTGTCGATTTTAAAGGTCAAGCCTTTAACATTTTTCATGGATGTCACAGCATCTGAAGGGAAAAATATCATTGTGTCATCCCCACCCAAATCATGTCCACTTGACTACCATACCTACAAATCTTTTAGTGCAATGTCTAGATACATTTGTAGACATCATAACTGGCATAACCAATCATTCATTACAAACTGGAATTGTTCCTGCTTGTCGTAAGTTAGCCATTGCCATTGGCCTTCTCAAGAAGAACAATTTAGATTTTGAAAATTTAAACTTAATATTACCCAGTATCAAAAATTTAAACTTGATATTGCCCGGTATCAAAATCTAAACTTGATATTGCCCGGTATCACAAATCTAAATTTGATATTGCCCGGTATCAAAAATTAAACTTGATATTGCCCGGTATCAAAAATTTAAACTTGATATTGCCCGGTATCAAAAATCTAAACTTGATATTGCCCGGTATCAAAAAGTTCATTTAAATTTCAATGATTTTAGAGAAGGTTAAAGAACATCTGCAGGCTGACAATCTAATTCGGCCATTCCAGTCTGTTTATCGAGAGAACCATAGCACCGAAGGTACATTGTTAATGAATGTTAACGACGCTTTGACTCTGTCATCTACATTTGACACAATATATTATTCAATTCCTCTAGACAGATTACAGAGACATTTGGGATGTCATCTGTATTTGACACAAGAGATTATTCAATTCTCTAGATAGATTACAGAGATATTTGGGAGATAACTTAGTCATATTTGGGATGTATTTGACACAATAGATTATTCAATTCCTCTACACAGATTACAGAGATATTTGGGATGTCATCTGTATTTGACAAAATAGATTATTTAATTCCTCTAGATATACAGAGACATTTGGGATGTCATCTGTATTTGACACAATAGATTATTTAATTCCTCTAGACAGGTTACAGAGATATTTGGGATGTCATCATTTGACAAAATAGATTATTTAATTCCTCTAGATATACAGAGACATTTGGGATGTCATGTGTATTTCAAAAATAGATTATTTAATTCATCTAGATAGATTACAGAGATATTTGGCATGTCATCTGCATTTGACATAATAGATTATTCAATTCCTCTAGATAGATTACAGAGATATTTGGGATGTCATCTGCAATTGACAAAATAGATTATTCAATTCCTCTACACAGATTACAGAGATATTTGGGATGTCATCTGCATTTGACAAAATAGATTATTTAATTCCTCTAGATAGATTACAGAGACAATTGGGATGTCATCTGTTTCCTCTAGATAGATTACAGAGACAATTGGGATGTCATCTGTATTTGATAGAATAGATTATTCAATTCCTCTAGATACATTACAGAGACAATTGGGATGTCATCTGTATTTGACACAATAGATTATTCAATTCCTCTACACAGATTACAGAGATATTTGGGATGTCATCTGTATTTGACAAAATAGATTATTTTTAGATAGATTACAGAGACAATTGGGATGTCATCTGTATTGGACAAAGTAGATATTACATTCCTCTAGATAGATTACAGAGATATTTGGGATGTCATCTGTATTTGACACAATAGATATTAAATCCCTCTACACAGATTACAGAGATATTTGGGAAGTCATCTGCATTTGACAGAATAGATTATTTAATTCGTCTAGATAGATTACAGAGACAATTGGGATGTCATCTGTATTTGACACAATAGATATTAAATTCATCTACACAGATTACAGAGATATTTGGGATGTCATCTGCATTTGATAGAATAGATTATTCAATTCCTCTAGATAGATGACAGAGATATTTGGGATGTCATCTGCATTTGATAGAATAGATTATTCAATTCCTCTAGATAGATTACAGAGACATTTGGGATGTCATCTGCATTTGACAAAATAGATTATTCAATTCCTCTAGACAGGTTACAGAGATATTTGGGATGTCATCTGTATTTGACAAAATAGACTATTCAATTCCTCTACACATATTACAGAGATATTTGGGATGTCATCTGTATTTGACAAAATAGATTATTCAATTCCTCTACACAGATTACAGAGATATTTGGGATGTCATCTGTATTTGACACAAGAGATTATTAAATTCCTCTACACAGATTACAGAGATATTTGGGATGTCATCTGCATTTGATAGAATAGATTGTTCAATTCCTCTACACAGATTACAGAGATATGTGGGGTGTCATCTGTATTTGATAGAATAGATTATTCAATTCCTCTACACAGATTACAGAGATATTTGGGATGTCATCTGCATTTGATAGAATAGATTATTGAATTCCTTACACAGATTACAGAGACATTTGGGATGTCATCTGTATTTGACACAATAGATTATTAAATTCCTCTAGACATATTACAGAGACATTTGGGATGTCATCTGTATTTGACACAATAGATTATTAAATTCCTCTACACAGATTACACAGACATTTGGGATTCAAGAAATTGAACTTATTTTAGCCTTTGTTTAAATCTTACCTTACTGGAAGAATCCAGACAATATTAATCGGCGAGAGGTTGAGAGGCCGACACCTTGCCTTTGGGTTGGTTACGGAATCCCCGATGTTAGCAGTAGCACATCGATGATGATATGCGAAGGGGTTAGGAGAGGGGTGGATAGGTATGTTGTCCTGACTTAATGGCCTCGCTCTCACTTTGATTCCGTCTCCACGTTGTGTCGCAGCTTGTCAAAGATGTCAAATCACCTGGATCAGACTGTTCACTGTAGTCGGTGACTGACTGCCACGTGATGACTGCACGGTGAAAAGAATGAAGGGGAGGGGGAGGAATAAGGGGGGGGAAAGGAATGAGGGGGAAGGGAATGAGAGGGGAAGGGAGGAAATGAGAGGGGGAGGGGATGAGAGGGGAAGGGAATGAGGGGGAGGAATAAGGGGGGAAAGGTATGAGGGGGGAAGGGAATGAGGGGGAAGGGAAGGAGAGGGGAAGGGAATGACGGAGAGATGAGAGCGGAAGGGAATGAGGCGGGAAGGGAATGAGAGGGGCAGGGAATGAGAGGGGAAGGGAATGAGGGGGAAGGGATGAGAGGGGAAGGGAATGGAGGGGGAAGGGAATGAGGGGGGCAATGAGGGGGAATGAGAGGGGAAGGGAATGAGATGGGAAAGGAATGACGGGGAAAGGGAATGAGGGGGAAGGAGTGAGGGGAAGGGAATAAGGTGAAGGGAATGGGGAATGGGATGGAGGGGCAGGGAATGAGGGGAAGGGAATGAGGAGAAGGGAATGAGGAGAAGGGAATGACGGAAAGAGAATGAGGGGGAAGGGAATGAGGGAAAGGGAATGAGGGAAAGGGAATGAGGGAAATGGAATGAGGGTAAAAGGAATGAAGGGAAGGAATGAGGGGAATAGAATAAAGGGAAGGGAATGAGGGAAAGGGAATGAGGGAAAGGAATGAGGAAAAGGAATGAGGAATGTGATAAGGGAAGGGGAATGATGGGAATGAAATGAGGGAAAGGGAATGAAGGGAAGGGAATGAGGGAAGGGAATGAGGGAAAGGGAATGAGTGAAAGGGAATGTGGGAAAGGCAATGAGAGAAAGGAAATGAGTGAAAGGGAATGAGGAGAGGGAATGAGGGGAAGGGAATGAGGAGAAGGAAATGAGGAGAAGGGAATGACGGAAAGAGAATGAGGGAAGGGAATGAGGGAAAGGGAATGAGGGAAAGGGAATGAGGGAAAGGGAATGAGGGTAAAAGGAATGAGGGGAAGGAATGAGGGGAATAGAATAAAGGGAAGGGAATGAGGGAAAAGGAATGAGGGAAAGGGAATGAGGGAAAGGTAATGAGGGAATGTGATAACGGAAGGGGAATGATGGGAATGAAATGAGGGAAAGGGAATGAAGGGAAGGGAATGAGGGGAGGAAATGAGGGAAAGGGAATGAGTGAAAGGGAATGAGGGAGAAGGGAATGAAGGAAAGGAAATGAGTGAGAAGGAATGAGGAGAAGGGAATGACTGAAAGAGAATGAGGGTAAGGGAATGAGGGAAAGGGAATGAGGGTAAGGAATGAGGGAAAGAGAATGAGGTAAAAGGAATGAGGGAAAGGAATGAGGGAAAGGGAATGAGGGAGGGCAATGAGGGGAAGAGAATGAGGAAAGGGAAT
>JAXRKP010001299.1:30000-35000 GCA_037039925.1 Doris montereyensis | reverse complement strand
GAACATACAGGTATTAAAACGTGTGAAACATACAGGTATTAAAACGTGTGAAACATACAGGTATTAAAACGTGTTGAACATACAGGTATTAAAACGTGTGAAACATACAGGTATTAAAACGTGTGAAACATACAGGTATTAAAACGTGTTGAACATACAGGTATTAAAACGTGTGAAACATACAGGTATTAAAACGTGTGAAACATACAGGTATTAAAACGTGTGAAACATACAGGTATTAAAACGTGTGAAACATACAGGTATTAAAACGTGTGAAACATACAGGTATTAAAACGTGTTGAAACATACAGGTATTAAAACGTGTGAAACATACAGGTATTAAATCGTGTTGAACATACAGGTATTAAAACGTGTTGAAACATACAGGTATTAAAACGTGTGAAACATACAGGTATTAAAACGTGTTGAAACATACAGGTATTAAAACATGTGAAACATACAGGTATTAAAATGTGTGAAACATACAGGTATTAAAACGTGTGAAACATACAGGTATTAAAACGTGTGAAACATACAGGTATTAAAACGTGTGAAACATACAGGTATTAAATCGTGTTGAACATACAGGTATTAAAACGTGTGAAACATACAGGTATTAAAACGTGTGAACATACAGGTATTAAATTGTGTTGAACATACAAGTATTAAATTGTGTTGAACATACAGGTATTAAAATTGAAAACAGTGTGTGAACATACAGGTTCGGCATTAAACGTGTGTGGAACATACAGGGGTGTCGTGCTCTATCTTTCTTGTCATGGCAAGGAGATGGATACTGACTTAGAGGCCATAGGTTCGAGTCCGTCTGATGGTGTTTTCTTCCCGTTTTAACCCTTTGCTTTTATTGTGTCATCTCCACCCTCCCCCTCCCCCCCCGTCAATTTCATACCCCCTTCCTCCTCTCAATGGGGCATTGATCTCAATGTCATGTCTCATGTCCTCTATCGTTTTTGTCGAATTGCGTTATGCCCCTTGCTTCATACCAGTTTACCCTTAACCTTACGCCTATGGGAAATGGAAGCAGGAGAGGAAGAGTGAAAAGCAAGGCAATAGAGCAAGTTGGTTATCTCCTAATAAACTCTCACCCCTACAGCTACTGCTACCTCGGGTGTTTAATGATCAACGTCGATAAAAAAAAATCGTTAAAAAGCCACAGTTGATCCTACAGCAATATAATTGCTGGTAAGATAATTGTCTCCCGTCAGACGGGTTCTTTGTGTCGTTGTTTGTCTGCCTGTCTGTTTGTCTGTATGTATGTCTGTCTGTCTGTCTGTCGTTTCTGTCTGTATCTGTCTCTGTCACTTTCAATATAACAGTTAATTCCCCTTGGGGTGCCGTCAAGATAATTATATTGCTTGTAATTTATTTCCTTTTTTCAGTCGGTTTTCGCAGTTGTGGCAACCAATTAATATAGAATCAAACAATCTGGGTACAAATATTGTCTGTGTTGTCATGACGCATTCAACTCAGTAGCGCGGATGGGTAGGGGTAGGGGGGGGGGGGATGGGAGGGATTGGGTGGGATTGGGTGGGAACTGGAAAGAGGGTTTGTCCTATCATCTATACATTTCAATTATTGCGATCGCAGTTTAAAAACAAAAACAAAAACAAAAAACAAAAACGAAACAAAAAATACACACAAAAAAAGACAAGAAAACAACTTAAAAATCCATGTGAGGGACAAAATTGTGTTTTACATTGCACGGTGACAAATTTTGTTCCTTTGTCCTGAAATTGACTACATTATAACTTGTTCAAGTGTTGGTGTCACGTGACAGCTTCGATCCCCGTTGTTTCACTAATCTGTTCGTCTATATCTTGAATTAATTATCAGCGAGAGAGCACCTATAAAACACAGGACATGCGTTAGACCAAACAAGATCTTTAAAGTTGTAATGCGTAAAATAGGAATTATACAACAAGGAAGAAAACTGCTTTCTGTAATTTATAAGGCAGTTTAAAAAGAATAATAAGTTACAATGGCTAACATCTGACAACACAAAGGAATAGAAAGTAATGTGTGAAGCACATGTTCAGAGATATAATTTGAGAGAATCGTTGAAAGAATTGTAAACAGTCGAATTGGCTTCCATGTTTGTTTTCTTCTTTAGAGCCAATTTCCAGCAAAGGAAAATTCATTGACTGATGCCCCAGGGCAAAACATTCCACAGTCATTGCCTACGCCATCGAATTTTGTGCACGATTGTGAGCAGTTAGTTCTCACGTTCTCATGCTTAGATTCTTCTAATACCTGATAGTGATATCGTCTGCTGGCTGTTGCCAGCGTGTCGTTGTTGAGCCCTGTCTTCTTCCAACATTTAGCATCACTCCCCCTCCCCCTTCACAAGACATTTGGTGCTGCTGTCAGCACAAGACATTTGGTGCTGCTGTGTCCAGCACAAGACATTTGGTGCTGCTGTGTCCAGCACAAGACATTTGGTGCTGCTGTGTCGAGAACAAGACATTTGGTGCTGCTGTGTCCAGCACAAGACATTTGGTGCTGCTGTGTCGAGGACAAGACATTTGGTGCTGCTGTGTCCATTTGGTGCTGCTGTGTCCAGCACAAGACATTTGGTGCTGCTGTGTCCAGCACAAGACATTTGGTGCTGCTGTGTCCAGCACAAGACATTTGGTGCTGCTGTGTCCACACAAACATTTGGTGCTGCACAAAACATTTATGGCCATGACGAAAACGATTGCGGGCATCATCAACGTATTCACACACAACACCAGCTTTCAAAACCACTCCATGGAGGGCGATGGGGAGGAGGAACCTTTGAGAAAATCCGTCAACGTGTCGTACGTCCGCCTTGCCCTCGTGGGCTGCATAGCAATAGTCGCGTCCGTCAACAACATCTTAAACATGGTCATCTACGTAAGACTCGGCCAGAAAGACAGCATGAGCGTGGGTCTCCTGGCTCTGTCCCTGACGGATTTCTCTCTTCGTTTGTCTGCCTTTCGTCTCTCGCCTACATCATCATGTACAGACTCTTCCCGCATGTTACAGGTGTGAATCACCTATCCATAGAAAACGTCTCTTTCGGCTGGGCCAGAGATCTTCTATATTTTGTGCTCCGGTTGGATCATGACGTTTTTGTCAATGGAGCGGTGCATATGCGTCACGTTTCCTTTCAGGGTCAAACAGATTTTCACCAGAACTCGATGCGTCATAGCCGTGGTGGTTATTTACATCGTCCATATATCCGTCTACATTCCGTATTCACCTCTCATTGGCTGCAGTGGACGCCAGTTGATTTGGAACCTTCGTCAACGAACACAAGCACCCTTTGTTCCTTCGCCGCCGCCTCATTGTGGTGTATTCAAAAACCGGGCACAGATTATGCTCTACAACGACCTAATGACTGGCGCCGTACTGCCCATCCCGTCTCAGGCCCTCGTGTTGATCAGTGTCGTGTGGATGATTTACGGATTGAAAAAATCAGCCAACGTTCGAATGCCCAACATTGGTGGTAGTGGTGGTGATGGTCGTGGTGATCGTCGTGGTGGTGGTGGTGGTGGTGGTGGTGGTGGTGGTGACGACGTAAACAAAGACACAGCAGCTGCAGGTGAAAAAACAGGGTAAACTGTCTTATCGGGAGGTCAGGCTGGTCAAGGTGGTTTGTTCCTGGCTGTCATATTCACCTGTTGCAACATCCCGCGCTTTTTGGCTGTGTACGCCAAACAGATTTTCCCGGAAGTTGATTTCGGCAAGAAGTCTGCTAACCTGCACGCTATTCTGTGGACGGCGGCTGTGTGGGCGTGCATGGTCAATTCCGCCGTCAACGTTTTCGTTTATCTTATTGTCAACAACAGTTACAGAGCAGAATTCAAAAAGTTATTCATGCGAGGAGGAAAATAGCTATGAGTGGGGTTTTAGATACATCAACAACAATTACAGAGCAGAATTCAAAAAGTTATTCATGCGAGGAGGAAAATAGCTATCTGTGGGGTTTTAGATAAAACATCAACAACAATTACAGAGCAGAATTCAAAAATGTATTCATGCGAGGAGGAGTATAGCTATGAGTGGGGTTTTAGATAAAACAACAACAGTTACAGAGCAGAATGAAAAACTCATTCATGCGAGTAGGAGTATAGCTATGAGTGGGGTTTTAGATAAAACAACAACAACAACAGTTACAGAGCAGAATTCAAAACGATATTCATGCGAGGAGGAGAATATATTATCTTAAATACAACAACAAGAGCAGAAACAGCAGCAGCAACAACAACAACCAGAAGATTATATGTTGACCATAATATTACTCACTCGTTGAAGATCTTTGAGCACAATTAACACTGTAATACAGACTATCATGAAGAACTTTTGCTCAGTCGTGACCGATACCTTTCCAGGTGGGGACTCAGTAGGCCGGAGGTAAGGTGCCGGCGTCTCAACCAAAGGATAGTGGGTGCGAACTCCACGTTCATATATTTTCTCAAATTTTCTCGAGCATAATCACCTGTACGAACTAGACGATGTCTTTTACGAAACAAACTGGACAAAACTGCTGACAAAACAAACATTTGCTGAACAAACAAACTGGTCAACCTGATGGGTACAAACCCATGGCATTTTGGCTAAGACAAACTGGACAAAACTGGTCAACCTGATGGTACGAAACCCATGGCATTTTGGCTGAGACAAACTGGACAAAACTGGTCAACCTGATGGATACAAAACAAACTGGACAAAACTGGTCAACCTGATGGGTACAAAACCCATGGCATTTTGGCTAAGACAAACTGGACAAAACTGGTCAACCTGATGGGTACGAAACCCATGGCATTTTGGCTAAGACAAACTGGACAAAACTGGTCAACCTGATGGGTACGAAATCCATGGCATTTTGGCTGGGAGACAAACTGGACAAAACTGGTCAACCTGATGGGTACGAAACCCATGGCATTTTGGCTGGAGACAAACTGGACAAAACTGGTCAACCTGATGGGTACGAAACCCATGGCATTTTGGCTGAG
>JAXRKP010001299.1:0-25000 GCA_037039925.1 Doris montereyensis | reverse complement strand
TGAAAACAGTAGCGCCTGCCAACCATCCACACTCAATAATACAAAAATAAAGATGACGTAGAGTGTTTGAAATAGGAAATTACCCTGTCCACCATATGCCGTGATCTCAGGGATGGGAAGGGGGAGGGGAGTAGAGAGGAAAAGCAGCGAGACGGAAAAAAGGCCTGTGAAAGAATGAAAGGAGAAAAGTAGATGCTACCAGCAGGACATACAATCCACACCCCCCACCTCCCTCCCCCCCTCCTCCTAATATCATGTCATCATGTGTCAACCAATTGTGTGAAAGAAGAGTTCCCTCAAGGCCCTTAAGGCCTATAAAGACGGAACTTATCCCGGTTTACTATAGCGTGGCGGAACAGCTGACAATAACCACATCCTGACCAGGACGCTAGTCTGACGAGGTATTTACTCCCTACCTAGTACGTGTACCCATTTGCACCTGGGCAGAGTGGTGAAAATGCGTGTTGTGTGTCTTTCCCAAGGTTTTTATCGGACCTGACTTTGCTAGGATTTGAATTCGGCACCTCATGATCCCCAGTCCGGCAGCCTAACTGCTCCGCCACCGACGCCACAATCAAAATTGTGCGTAGCTTTTGTTGATTTCAAAACAAAACTTGTAACCCGTAAAACAATAGTATATATGTCATTTATAAACATAAACACAAAAACCCCAAAACACGTATCGTGGTTTAGATTTAGTACTAGCGTGTCTTCAGTTTTTCTTATTCTGATACTGTTTTTCATTGAAATTTAACCCAGCCCACCGTTGCGGTGATCTCACTAGTAAAATCAAAACAGGAAACAGCAAGATGACACATATAAGGTGAAGAAGGCAAAGAAAGGAAGTAGGACCTATCAGCAGCACCCGCCAAACGCCCGCCTCTGACATTGACAAGGGGCTAAACGAGCTGGACAATACTTGATGCCGTTTTTCTTACATCGGTGTTTCATTACAATTTACCCTGTTTCACCTTTGGCAGTGATTTTGGTTTGGTTTGTTAAAAGTTGAATATTACCCTAGTATTTCCACCACATGCGGCTATCTCAGGTAGGAATTGACAGGAAACAGCAAGATGAAAGATAAAGTGAAAGTGGAAAAGCGTGAAAGCAGAAAGAAGCTACCAGCAGCAGCAGCCCGCCAACCATGTGCGGTGATCTGAGGTGAATTTAACGTAGGAAAAAGCAAGTCGCAAGACGTATGAAAAAGGGGAGACAATCAACAAGGGACCTACCAGCAGTGACCATCCCCCCCCCCGCACAATTATCCGATTAGATTAGGCAAGTCATTACAACTGTTATATTCCATTTCAATTAAATTTACTTTACTTTTGAATACACGACTTGCTGGTTGCAATGAAATCGCTGTCAACCGTATACAATACCAACAATCTTAGGGGTGGAGAGCCAGATGAATGAAAGAGTAAGATGAATGAAAGACTAAGATGAATGAAAGAGTAAGATGAATGAAAGAGTAAGATGAATGAAAGAGTAAGATGAATGAAAGAGTAAGATGAATGAAAGAGTAAGATGAATAAGAGTAAGATGAATGAAAGAGTAAGATGAATAAAGAGTAAGATGAATGAAAGAGTAAGATGAATAAAAGAGTAAGATGAATAAAAGAGTAAGATGAATGTAAGATGAAGAAAGAGTAAGATGAATGAAAGAGTAAGATGAATGAAAGAGTAAGATGAATGAAAGAGTAAGATGAATGAAAAAGTAAGATGAATGAAAAAGTAAGATGAATGAAAGAGTAAGATGAAGCCGATGAAGTAAGAGTGAAATGTAAGAAGTAGAACCTGAACCGGCAGCACCACAACCTAACCACCACTTGAAATAGAGTAAGAATACAGTTTTTTAAAGTTAAAACAAAGAAATTTAACTTTCACGGAAGGAAACAGAAAATGTCAGGACAGGACAGCCTGGAGAACGATCATTTTGGATCTAAACCCATACACCGGAAGGTAGAATGGGAGCTGATAAAGAAAGAAAGAAAGAAAGAAAGAGAGAAAGAAAGAAAGAAAGAACACAATTTTATATATCTTTTATATTTGCCATATGAGACTGACCTAAAACGCTATGGTTTACCTCAACGTTGCAAATTTTCAACCTAATCCACATACTAGCAAACAAAACCAAACAAAAAAAACGCCAACATTGTTCCATTTTCATAGCTGCCAACCAAATATAAAAAACAAAAACAACCCAGACCACGTGAACTAATTCCAAGTTGCATGACGCCTCGTAGTATTCCAGAAAACATTTGATTATTTAACATTGAATTCAACCCCGTCAATGGCCATGACAAAAAGTCTGCCCGTCGCTGGCTGCTCTGGAGGTGTGGTGGCAGTTTTGTCAAATCAGAAGGTGGACGTCTCAGACTTCCACCCCACTGAGTGAATGTATCTCGGGTCTCTATCGCTAATTTAGGAGTTCCTTTAATACTTTAAACAAAAATTGGTGTTTAACTCACACATATATACGTACTTTAACCGAATCTGTCTAACTCGCTGGGCTGGATGCCTAAGAAGCAAAGGAAGATAACTCTTGTCCCTGTTTGCACCCATTGTTATTAAAATATATTTTTTAGAAGTGTTTTTGTTATTGTTTCATATTTTTCAAATTTATTCACGTACAGGAATCATTTCATTGGACAGAAACACTGATATCTACAAACATTGAACACTGTAAAATGGCTCTAGTTGAGTGTTGGATAGGTCTGTCCTCCACAGGTACAGCTGTTTCGATTTCACCTGCTAACGCATTGCTCGCCTCAAGTGTTAGATCTAGATCTATCGCTATTTTCTTCATCATCCCCTCGATCACTCAAATCAGTTAAAACTTCTTCAATATCAGAGCCTTCATCCTTTTCATCACGATATAGGGTTCTATTGGGCCCTCAATCATAATTCATGTCGTTTCTAACATCGTGGAGCCAGCTTTACATGCGTTGAAGTTGAAATGTCATATTTGCCAGTCGACATTTAAAAAATCGTAGAATATGACCAAACCACGTGGAAGAGTTCCGTTTCCTTCTAAAAATCCAGTGAAGTCTCGTGAATAGGTTAAACTTTATGATAGGTCGAGATCTCGATGAGATTTGTCGCTAGGATGCTTTTCATAAACAACCTTCTAATTTCTGACATCGGCAGCTATGGGTGGGAGCTAGCTGGACGCGTTAGGTAGGATTGGGTTAAGGACTTAATGACTCAAAACCAAGAAAATGTACCACATATCGTCAGCTGTACAACTTAAATGTCAGACTTGGGCATTTTTGAAATAATACGACATAAAGACATCTCTAGGTGTTTTCCTTCTAGCCTAAAAAAAAAAAGTATCCAAGAAATCAACCAACCAGAAGAAAGCTCAAAATTAGAACCCAAAATCATTCAGTCAAGATCTTTGAGAATGGAAAAGCTAAAGAAGAGAATTTCTTGTCTTTCTCAAAACGTCTTTTAAATGTGACTTGGAGGCATTTATGCTTAGAAATACAACTGCCGTGCGGCTTCTTTTGTTTTAACTCTACTGGTTGGCAGCTATGCTTTATTTATACTATTTTTTTATAATTTTTTTGTATTATTATTATTATTTAGGAATGAGATTTCCTCAACCGGCACAGTCTGGGGTTGATGCCAATACTTGATGGACCTCATGGCCATGGCCCTGTTGAAGTGACGCTGGCTCTTGGGAGCCTCCGTGCCCATGAAGAGTCCCAGCAGCACGCCGACCACCAGGGACACGATGATGAACAGGGTCAGGTGCGTCACGTTGGGGTGGTGGTCCACCGTCATAGTCCCTCAGGTGCGTCTTGGCAAAAACGGCTGGAAGTCCCGGGTTGAGCTCCACAGCCTTATGGAGAAGTGCGAGACGGCCTCCTGGGAGTGCCCGATACGACTGGAGGATCTCCCGAGGGTGAAAGTGCTGGAACCAGGAGTTCTCCCCGACCGGCTGGTGGGATAATGACAACAGCGCTAGAAAAATGGCGTCCAAATACTGACGGGAGAGATAAAGTAGTTGATAATAAGATGAGATATAAAAAAGATGAGATAAGATGGGATTAATTTTTTTTGATCTCAGATGAGAAAATTGACTTGGTCACACGACACAATTTTTACAAATCTACAAACAAATTTCTGTCTAAACATTAAAACACAACTAGAATAGGTACACAAAGGGGAGTAAATGAGAACGGCAGATGGAAAAATTCACTCGATCGTAGACAGTTGTCACGTTACAAATATAAATCACATTCAGACATTCTATCTAATAATAATAATAATAATAATAATAATAATAATAATAATAATAATAATTTTTATTGTCCAAAGAAGGCAATTGTATCTTTTGATTTACATTTCCCATGTTACAAAAAATACGTTTAGGTCCATAAGTTCACGTATAATATGTCATCAAAACACCATCCACCCACAACACCATATAACCTAATTTAAGGCAATATAACCACGATTAATATTCACACACAAATGCGCACTCGTCCACACTCAAACTGCCCCCACCCACCCCCACACACAGCTCAATCCTCCTGTCAATCGCCCATTATCATGCCACCGCAGACTGTGACCAACGTGCCACAAACACACAATATTCCACAGGGTCATTTTCTAGCGTTGACACGACCAGAGACAAAATGATGAAACGACAATAACAACAACGATGATAACAGACACAACGCAAGAAATAATATCAACAATAATAACAACAATATCATAGTAGAAATAAAAGCATTTATTCAGTTATATTATCCATTTATACACATCTAAACCATCAACAATCCCATCCGGCATCCGATTTATCCACCTACAAAAGTCAAAACCGCTGCAGGTTTACCAAATACAATGCATGTGCAAAAAAAACCCCCCAAAAAAACAAGAAAAATGATTCAAAATTCTCAAATTTGTAGGTTAGGATCACACAATTGAAGGCGTCATTTCAATAGCGTGTACGTAGTAATTGTGACTCAGTCAAAACTAGTGAAAGAGCCCTTCCATTCTGAACCGATGAGGTGTAAATGATTATAAAACCCAATAAGCAGTTGCTACAAGTACAAGAAAACGCTCTGAGTCTTAAACTATAAGTCTATTCTGTATTGTTTTGTGTTCTACTACGAATTAAATTTTATGTCCAATACCTTTCTCTGAGAACCCACCATTTATCGTTGGTTCGATGCACTGTACTGCCCTGTTTCTACTGCACTGTTTCTACTGCACTGTTTCTACTGCACTGTTTCTACTGCACTGTTTCTACTGCACTGTTTCTACTGCACTGTTTGTACTGTACTGTTTGTACTGCACTGTTTGTACTGCCTGTTTCTACTGTACTGTTTCTACTGCACTGCACTGCCTGTTTGTACTGCCCTGTTCTGTTTCTACTGCACTGTTTCTACTGCACTGTTTCTACTGCACTGTTTCTACTGCACTGTTTCTACTGCACTGTTTCTACTGCCCTGTTTCTACTGCCCTGTTTCTACTGCCCTGTTTCTACTGCACTGTTTCTACTGCACTGTTTCTACTGCCCTGTTTCTACTGCACTGTTTCTACTGCACTGTTTGTACTGCCCTGTTTCTACTGTACTGTTTGTACCTGTTTGTACTGCCCTGTTCTGTTTCTACTGCACTGTTTCTACTGTACTGTTTCTACTGTACTGTTTCTACTGCACTGTTTCTACTGCCCTGTTTCTACTGCACTGTTTCTACTGCCCTGTTTCTACTGCCCTGTTTCTACTGCACTGTTTCTACTGCCCTGTTTCTACTGCCCTGTTTCTACTGCCCTGTTTCTACTGCCCTGTTTCTACTGCACTGTTTCCTACTGCACTGTTTCTACTGCCCTGTTTCTACTGTACTGTTTTCACTGTACTGTTTCTTGCACTGTTTCTACTGCACTGTTTCTACTGCCCTGTTTGTACTGCACTGTTTCTACTGCACTGTTTGTACTGCCCTGTTTGTACTGCCCTGTTCTGTTTCTACTGCACTGTTTCTACTGCCCCTGTTTCTACTGCACTGTTTCTACTGTACTGTTTGTACTGCACTGTTTGTACTGCCCTGTTTCTACTGCCCTGTTCTGTTTCTACTGCACTGTTTCTACTGCACTGTTTCTACTGCACTGTTTCTACTGCACTGTTTCTACTGCACTTTTCTACTGTACTGCCCTTTCTACTGCACTGTTTCTACTGCACTGTTTCTACTGTACTGTTTTACTGCCCTGTTTCTACTGCACTGTTTCTACTGCACTGTTTCTACTGCACTGTTTCTACTGCACTGTTTCTACTGCACTGTTTCTACTGCACTGTTTCTACTGCACTGTTTCTGCCTGCACTGCACTGTTTCTACTGCACTGTTTCTACTGCCCTGTTTCTACTGCCTGTTTCTACTGCACTGTTTCTACTGTACTGTTTCTACTGCACTGTTTCTACTGCCCTGTTTCTACTGTACTGTTTCTATGCACTGTTTCTACTGCACTGTTTCTACTGCTGCACTGTTTCTGCCCTGTGTCTACTGCCTGTTTCTACTGCCCTGTTTCTACTGCCCTGTTTCTACTGCACTGTTTCTACTGCACTGTTTCTACTGCCCTGTGTCTACTGCCCTGTTTTCTACTGCCCTGTTTCTACTGCACTGTTTCTACTGCACTGCACTGTTTCTACTGCACTGTTTCTACTGCACTGTTTCTGCACTGTTTCTACTGCCCTGTTTCTACTGCCCTGTTTCTACTGCCCTGTTTCTACTGCCCTGTTTCTACTGCACTGTTTCTACTGCCCTGTTTCTACTTTCTACTGCACTGTTTCTACTGCACTGTTTCTACTGCTGAAAAAGAATTCGAATGCAACGGCCCCAATGGGGAGATAAACGATGCAAAGACCGTGAGTCGGCAGTTGTTTTGATTTGGTTTGAATTTACCACCGTCCACAACTAAGGTGATCTCTGGGGGTCTTTTTTGGGTAGGATTTGTAATTTTACCCGGACTGCCTTGTAACCAACCAAGGGATCTTTAAAGTGCGCAAAGTGTGTTGTGATCTACACACAGGACCTCCTTTTTATCGTTCATCTACGATGGGACTAGGTGTCGATCCACTTACCTCGACTAAGAAGGATAGATTTTACTCCAAAAAATTCTATAAAATGATTCAACCGTTTGCGGGGCTTGAACATACCACCTTTGGGTGGAAAGGCCGAGACACCTTGCCTCAAGACTACTGAGTCCCTCCAGCCTGTACTTGTAAAGAGCGTTATGAAATCAATAAACCCATCCTTATCTTTATCTACAAGAGTTTCCATCATCTAAGACCCAACTCTCTGGAAGAGTGTTCGGACTAACTAAGAACATTACATGTACTGTCAGATAACACCCCCCTGACCCCTATTCCAGATAACACCTGACCCCTCCAGATAACACCCCCCCTTCCCCAATCCAGTCCTTCTCCCAGTACATGATGAAGGTATGGCAATTGCACACTTACCTGTAAATTGAAAAGTACCCTTGCCAAATTCAAAAGAATATCTGGATCCTCAGGTAAAATATTCAAAGCTTTGCGGGAAACATTCGATTGACTTTTGAGTATCCCCTTTGATCCTCCAAAAATTACCTATCAAGTTATACACCTGGGCAGATTTTTCAGACTGGAGAGAGGAGAGAGAAGGAAACAACAACATTTATAAAACAATAAACAACACGCTCATTTTCGAGTGAACTTGATCTTATATTATTATTATTATTATTATTATTATTATTATTATTATTATTATTATTATTATTATTATTATTTAGAGGAACACCACTGCTAATTACGGTGGCGTCTGTGACCGAGTGGTTCAGCTGCCTGACTGGGGATCATGAGGTCCAAGGTTGAATCCTAGCTTTTGGGAAAGACACCCATCCCCCCCCTCAACCCATGGGTTCCGCCACGTTGATATTCATCATTCACACTTGGGAAAGACGTTAAGAGAGAGTACCTCCCATCCAAAAGAGAGAGAGAGAATTAAGAGAGAAGAGAGAGAGAGAGAGAGAGAGAGAGAGAGAGAGAGAGAGAGAGAGAGAGAGAGAGAGAGAGAGAGAGAGAGAGAGAGAGAGAGAGAGAGAGAGAGAGAGAGAGAGAGAGAGAGAAGAGAGAAGAGAGAGAGAGAAAGAGAGAGAGAGAGAGAGAGAGAGAGAGAGAGAGAGAGAGAGAGAAGAGAGAGAGAGAGAGAGAGAGAGAGAGAGAGAGAGAGAGAGAGAGAGAGAGAGAGAGAGAGAGAGAGAGAGAGAGAGAGAGAGAGAGAGAGAGAGAGAGAGAGAGAGAGAGAGAGAAAGAGAGAGAGATTTACCTGTAAATTCAAACTAAGATGATTTCTGGGTTTTTGGTATGATTTTAAATTTTGCCGGCCTGCCCTGTAAGCAGCTAAGAGATCTTTAACATGCACAGTGTTATGATCTGCACACTGGACCTCCTTTTTTATCATCCATTTCTGATGGGACAAAGTATCGATCCACCTACCTGGACCAGGGGGTAAATTTTTCTCGAAGAAAACTCAAGAAAATTGTTCAACCGTCTGCGGGGCTCAAACCCACTACCTTTTGGTTAAGAGGCCGACACTTAGCCTCTGGACTACCGGGTCCCGCAGAGACAGAAAGACAGAGACAGAGAGACAGAGAGACAGAGAGAGAAACAAACAATGACACAGATAGGCAGGTAGAGAGAGAGAGAAAGACAAACGCAGGCGGACACAAAGAGACACAGAAAGACTGGCAAAGGCAGACAGAGAAATGAATAAAGTTGAAAATCACCATGGGGTTTCCCTTGTCTAAAACATCCCTGCGAGCCTTCCTGAGTCTTTGCTCCAACTGCGCCATGTCAACATCGGAAGATTTGCCGCTACCCCTGAACACCATGGCAACGTCGGGCTCCGGTATGTGTGAATGCTGGTGCCGTTCTGAAATACCTGTGTGCAAAAAAAGCAGAAACATATAGCCAAAGAAGCCAGTCCCGGTTTCTACCATATAGCTAGTCCCGGTTTCTACCATATAGATAGTCCCGGTTTCTACCATGTAGCTAGTCTCATATAGATAGGTTCATATAGATAGTCCCAGTTTCTACCATATAGATAGTCCCAGTTTCTACCATATAGATAGTCCCGAGTTCTACCATATAGATAGTCCCAGTCCAGGTTTCTACCATATAGATAGTCCCAGTTTTACCATATAAGTCCAGGTTTCTACCATAGATCCCAGTTTCTACCATATAGATAGTCCAGAGTTCTACCATATAGCTAGTAATATAGGTTTCTACCATATAGCTAGTCCAGGTTTCTACCATATAGATAGTCCCATATAGATAGTCGAGTTTTACCATATAGCTAGTCCCTGGTTTCTACCATATAGCTAGTCCCGGTTTCTACCATATAGATAGTCCCGGTTTCTACCATATAGCTAGTCCCAGTTTGTACCATATAGATAGTCCCAGTTTCTACCATATAGATAGTCAGTCCCGGTTTCTACCATATAGCTAGTCCCGGTTTCTACCATATAGATAGTCCCGGGTTTCTACCATATAGCTAGTCCCAGTTTCTACCATATAGCTAGTCCCGAGTTCTACAATATAGCCAGTCCAGGTTTCTACCATATAGCTAGTCCCAGTTTCTACCATACAGCTAGTCCCGGTTCTAACATATAGCTAGTCCAGGTTTCTACCATATACCAGGTAGTCCCGGTTCTATAGCTAGTCCAGGTTTCTACCATATAGCTAGTCGGTTTCTACCATATAGCCAGTCCAGGTTTCTACCATATAGCTAGTCCCGGTTTCTAACATATAGCTAGTCCCGGTTTCTACCATATAGCTAGTCCCGGTTTCTACCATATAGTTAGTCCCGGTTTCTAACATATAGCTAGTCCCAGTTCTATAGCTAGTCCAGGTTTCTACCATATAGCTATTCCGGTTTCTACCATATAGCTAGTCCCGGTTCTATATCTAGTCCAGGTTTCTACCATATATAGCTAGTCCCAGTTTCTACCATATAGCTAGTCCCGGTTTCTACCATATAGCTAGTCCCGGTTTCTACCTATAGCTCGTCCCGGTTTCTACCATATACTTAGATAGTCCCGGTTTCTACCATATAGCTAGTCCAGGTTTCTACCATATAGCTAGTCTCGGTTTCTAACATATAGCTAGTCCCAGTTTCTACCATATAGCCAGTCCCAGTTTCTACCATATAGCCAGTCGAGGTTTCTACCATATAGCTAGTCCCGGTTTCTACCATATAGCTAGTCCCGGTTTTTACCATATAGCTAGTCGGTTTCTATACAGCATGAAGCGGAAAAGGTGATAATGATACTGACCGTCTCCTAGACATGATGCTAGTCGACGAGATTTTATTCCAAAGCTCATTCTCATACTCATTTTCACCTGGGCTGTGGCACCTGGGTTGAGTGGGGAAAAATGCGTGTTTTACAGTCTCTTTCCCAAGGAACACAATATCAGGCCTAGCTTTGCAAGGATTCGAACCCGGGACCTCATGATCACAAATCTGGCAGCCTAACCACCCAGTCATTGACCACAACAAAGTGTAACTGATGCCATACATATACATATATATATACTAATGATATTAGTGTTAGGATTCTTGTCCTTCTTCTTCTTTCCTCCTTCTTCTTCTTTCTTTTTCTTCTTCTTCTTCTTCTTCTTCTTCTTCTTCCTCTTCTTCTTCTTCTTCTTCTTTTTCTGGATGTAGAAACCTCCTACAGTGGAGGACAGGTTTACATTGTACACAATCCTACAAGTTTGATCACACCCACGCAGCAAACAAACAAACAGTATAGAGAATATGTTATGGACACATTGTACATTCTGTACAGATATTAGATAAAACATCACAAAAACACCAGGTTGAATCGGAGCACAGGGAACGCATCACCTCAATGGTTAACAAAGATGAAGTTAAGTCTGGCAAAACCTCTGACCTCAGACAGAGCCCTGGCGTTTACGACTTCAGAGAGAGACGGACCATTCCACAGACAAATAGTTGAAGGAAAGAAGGAGTTTGATACACACCATGGCCCAATAATGCGCTAGTGTTTGCCATTGCTTTCCACCTACTTATTTTTTACTTTTGATGCCGAGTCTTACTTGTGTGTGTGTGTTTGTTTGTGTGTGCGTTTTTGTGTGTGTGTGCATGTGTTTGTGTCTCTATGTTTGTGTGTTTGTTTGTGTGTGTGCATGTGTTTGTGTCTGTGTGTGTGTGTGTTTGTTTGTGTGTGTGCATGTGTTTGTGTCTGTGTGTGTGTGTGTGTGTGTTTGTTTGTGTGTGTGCATGTGTTTGTGTCTGTGTCTGTGTGTGTGTTTGTTTTGCGTGTGCGTTTGTGTGTGCATGTGTTTGTGTCTCTGTGTTTGTGTGTTTGTTTGTTTTGTGTGTGTGTGCATGTGTTTGTGTCTGTGTGTTTGTTTGTGTGTGTGCATGTGTTTGTGTCTGTGTGTTTGTTTGCGTGTGCGTTTGTGTGTGCATGTGTTTGTGTCTGTGTGTGTGTGTTTGTTTGTGTGTGTATTTTGTGTGTGCATGTGTTTGTATCTGTGTGTGTGTGTGTGTGTTTGTTTGAGTGTGTGCATGTGTTTGTGTCTCTGTGTGTGTGTGTGTTTGAGGAACATGAATTCATGACAGTATTTCACTGTTAAACGACTTTCTTCTTCTTCTTCCTCTTCTTGTTTGCATTGTTGGTTTTTCTTGTCATAAATTGCACACATTCATGCGACTTGATGTATGAAATTCATATTGTGTATCATAATACGTAACACATGTATAATATAATATTTTTTCTTTGAAAATGTAATGCGCCTAGAGCCTTACCATTGTAGGTGATGAGTGCGCAACAGAAATGCACATTATAATTATTATTACTTTTATTACTACAATACGCCATAGGGTGCAAAAAGAATGGGTTCACTTTCACCTTCTTTCCCTCTCTCCCTCTTTTCAAGGAGAGGAAAGGGGGTAAAGATGACAAGAAGGAGGAAGGAGGATAGGAGGCAACAGAGAGAGAGTAGTTTCGGCACCAATGCTACGAGATCCATTTTTAGAAATCTCTGTGAACACATTATCTCTGTATAAAAACACAGTCACAAACGTGGGTGCAGTCACACAGCGGATTTGATGAGAGCAACAAGGAAGCGAGTGCATTTTAGGGCAACGCTTAGCTATTTCTCCTCACCCCAGCTGGGATGGGGGGTGAGGGGAGGGGGGGAGTGGAAACGAAAAGGAGACGAATCCACTCTAGCACGCCTAATACATTTCCTACAAATTAAATTTCTTTTCCTCTTTCCGCTTTTTCTCTCCTTGAAACGAGGGACAGGAAAGCGCGAATCCACTCCATTCGCACCCTCGGCTACACGTTTTACTGCTGGGTCAATAGGAGGATTATCTAGAACAAAAACTCGTCCCGGACTGGGACTCAAACTTGGGACCTCCTGAATCATAGTCAGACACTCAGTTGACTGAGCTGCTAGCGCCTGTTTACGTTTTTTTAAAAGTGATTGGATTTACCCACCTACACAAGTAAGGTCATCTGGGTTTTTTTGATAGGATTTGTAATTTTGCCCGGATTGCCTGTAAACAGCCAAGGGATCTTTAATGTGCACAGAGTGTTGTGATCTGCACACGGGACCCTCTTGTTTATCATCTGTCTCCAATGGGACTAGGTGTTGATCCACCTACCTGGACCAAGGGGGGGGGTAGATTTTACTCGAAAAACTTGAGAAAAACGTTCATACGTTGACGGGGCCCGAACCCACTCCTTTCGGTTGAGAGGCAGACACTTTGCCTCTGGACTACATAGTCCCCACCTGCTCATGAAGAAAAAGCGTACCTCGTAAATGGTCGTAATGAGAATTGTTGACAGGTCTACCACAGCTCAATGACACTGTTTTCTTATTTGATTTTGTGGAATTTTTTGATGATCTGTGGGCAGAAGATTATAACATGTCATCATAGTTTAGTATAGGTGAACTTGAACCAAAAAAAATTTCTACCAAAAAGACATGAAACAAACAAAACAATAGTGGAAAACTGTAATGAAAAACATGTTCCCTCTCAACGACAGCAGCAGCTTGAGATGAGTGCACTTCAGTTTATGCAGTGGAGAAAGAGACATTAAGTAAATACAGCAGTCGTTGGATAAAAGCACGCTCTGCATAAACGCACGCCTTCATCTGCTGACCGAATTTTCCCTCTATATAATAAAAAGTGTTCTCATAAACACACGGTGTGCACAAAAGCAGGCTTTTCCTGTGTCCAAAGGGCGTGCGTTTATCCAGCGACTACTGTAATATGAAAGCCCCACCATAGGAACAAAGACGAGACAAACACAAGGAATAGACAGAAAAAGAAATCATGGCCACCTTGGGGATAGAACCTGCGACCTCTACGTCGGCACCCATCGCCCTGACCATGAAAAGAAAGGTGTGAAAAAACCCAAATAAGTGACAACTGCACCAATAAAGACAGAACAAATTAACAGAAATTCTTTTGTATTATTCATGAAAAGAAAGCGTGCTGCCAACTGAGCTTACTACGCTCCCTAAAGCTGTACCTCCGACTTATAAAATAGGATTTATAGACCAGTTCAGTTCATTACTCTGAATGCAGAAGAGGCAATTTGAGAACTAGTTCAAGATGAAAATCATATTGCTGATGGTGAATGACGACCTTCACCTCAACCATGAACTTCGGAGTGACCTAATGTAGTGAACAAATGTCAAAGATGATACGGATGCGTGCTATATAGCTATATATATATATATATATATATATACATACATATATAAAACAGTACATCTCAAACTTTGACCGATCTAAACTCAGGAACCACTGCACCACCCACAGTCATATTTCGCATGTAGATTTCAAATATAGCCTGCTTTAGGTTCTTAACGAGTAAACTCTTGGGTGAAATCAATATTTCAATTGGTTGGAAAAAACATTGTGTTTTGCCTGCGATTCACGAAACCTTTTATTGTTACTAGATCTATTTTCTCGATTTCCAGTTACTACAATAGAAAGACAACTTTCGTATCCAGTACTAATTTGATATATATATGACAATTGTACTTGATATCACCTGTAACCAACAACAGTGGATTCTGAGTTAACACAGTCAAAGTTCAAGAGACACAGCTTTAAAATAAAGAGAAATCATAATATCAAGCCCCATTTAGGCCATGACGAGACAAACAAATGAAAGAAAGAAATCATGGCCACCTTGGGGATAGAACCTCAAAAATATTCACTTTCAAAGATTTTACTAGATCTACTTCTCGATTTCCAGTTATTACAATAATTTCCAGTACTAATGATATATATATGACAATTGTACTTGATATCACCTGTAACCAATAACAGTGGATTCTGAGTTAACACAGTCAAAGTTCAAGAGACCCAGCTTTAAAATAAAGAGAAATCATAATCCAACATTATTTACGGCCATTTTCATCAAATGAAAAGAGAATATATTTCAGCCTCAAAAATATGACTTTCAAAGATATTTCAAGAAGAGCATGTATGCACAAGAAATATTTTACAGACAATTCCATGATATTATCTTGCATGAGTTACTCCCCTTACATGGACAGATAAATGACTGTATTGAGCCTTGGGACAGCATGGGTTAAACAAGCTTTGATTATAAATTCATCGGCCTTTTTTTTTCAACTAGTAGCCTTTGTCATTTATGAAAACATACTACATTCGACTCTGGTTTATACGCAGTTTGCGCTTAACCGCAGCTTTTCCTAAGAAGTAGAATAAATTCCATATAAAAGTCACTGCTTGATTGCAACTCACTTCAGACAATCGCAACTCCCGCCAACACCGTGCCTCAGATTTTCTGTCGGCCTTTTTTTTCTGATTTCACACTTTGCTAAATGATGCTCGCATGTCTATATTGTTGTTATCACCTAACAAGCGTAACAACACATAGCCAGCCAGGGCTTGGGGGGGGGGGGGGGGGGGGGGGGGTCCAGCAGACAGTAAAGGCGTCATCTGCCTTGCACAGAGACGACTCACAACTTTGACACAGATATAGGTGAGAATATTATTTACGACGGTTCCAAGTCCATGAAACTTATTTAGAGGGCAAATTATATCTATGCAAAAATTATTGCAACAGACATTATACGAGTCCTCACGTACTGAAATGACTCTAAATACGGGACCCACAGTGGAATCTCGTTTATCCGAACTTCGAACAATCGCAACAATTTTGCCACTTCCGTCGTATTGCGATTAACTGAAGCCCAGTGTGGTACTTCAATTCCTAATTAATACGTGTTTACAATCTATTCTTGTATTTGCCATGACATGAACTGAAGAATATAAATCGATGAATAATCAACATGAAGTAAAATAAGATTATACAAAAAGACAAGACTCACAGTACAACTTGTCCTTCAAGAAAATGCATGCACGAATTTTATAGCTTGAGGTGTTTGATACGATACATTCAATTAAAAATACTTCATTACAACTTCTTCATCCAGTGAAGATTTTGAAACCCCGACATCACACAAATTTGGTTTGTACGTGTCCGAGACAGAACTTACTTGAGATTTGAATGTTTTTCGCTATCAGCAACCGATGCGGTTGACGAAACAGATATTTTTGGAGAGCTTGACGTCATCGTGACCTTTGCAGCCACTACAACCGTTACTTTCATCTATGACGGTTTTCTCTAAATCCTCCTCTAACACTCCGGTGACAATCCACGCACCATCGGGGGACACACCTTTTGCTCGACAAGATTCCATCATCCGCTCCTGTGATGAGAGGTCGTCGAATAAAACATCACCATCGTAGTGGTCATCATCGTGTGAATCAACTTGGTAAAGAGAGTGTGTGGCCGATTTGTTGCTTCTGGTGTTTGTATCGTTGTTTTCTTGATCTGTTGCTGCCTGTTCAACTTTCCTGAGAAAGAGGAAGACAAGGTTTGAGGGGCAAAAACAAAGTTTGATGCAGCTCTTTAAACTCGCGAGCAACAAATAAGAAATTGTTCCATAATTAATACCACAGCAGTCTCAAATAAAAATGTTTAAATAAAAAACACCAAAAAAAAATGACCATAGAAAATGTTAATTAGAAGAATTAATTAAAATCTCCTTCGTTTATCAACGCCCATAGAGCCAGAGCTTATCTTGGTTTCTATAGCACATGAAATGGAACAGGGTGGTTAAAAGTATATAGCCTCACGCATAGAACCATCATCTGTTGGGACGTCTCTATCTGAATATAGTGTCAATTTCGCTTGTCTCAGTCTCATGTCACACAATCCACCCGGCCCCTGTCTTTAGCATTCAGTCACGAAGACTGCTGCAACTGAAAGAAACCTCTCAAAACATTAGAAGACTCCCCCCCCCCCCACAAAAACCAAGCCCCAATTTTTGTATCTCATCTCTTCAAAATGAAACCCTTATATCATGTCCCTTTGCAAGGTCCTGATCTTGGACTTTGCTTCTGAGAAAAGAGACATAAGAGACATAAGCAAAACAGAGCATGAGAAAGAGAATGATGTGATTAATATATTATAAGGTTAACTGAGAGAAAAAGCACAGACAAGCATTTAAATTGTATTTGTTCACAATATTCCCCGTTAGTTGCTTGGCAGTTTTTATTTCAGAAATTATCCTTTTGTGAGCCTGTTAAGGAATAACAGCAGGTCAACAGGATATGTTTTTAATTGATTCTACTGATAAACTGCTGTGTGGAAGCAAACCCATTGTCAACACATGTCATCCAGATGGTTCCTGTCAATTACTGTTTTAGGGGAAAATGTGTTTTTAAAATCTCCTCCCTATTACGCTTGAAAGGTTTCAAACATTATTTTGTATCATTAGTAGAGCTAGTATATGTCTGTACTGCTTGGCTAAGAAGAGTGCCTGCCCTTTATTTAGGGCATGAGCACGGTTGGCCAGGAAAAGCACAGGCCCTTTATTTAGGCATGTTACGGTTGTTGTGAAGCGCACAGTCCTTTTAATTATGGCATGTTACGGTTGGCCAGGGAAGGTCACAGGTCCTTTATGTTAGGCATGTTGCTTGTTACTGTTGGCCAGGAAGCACATAGGTCTCGGTAGAAAATTCTCATGTGAAGTGAAGTTGTCAAAAAAGACTACTTTTCATCATTCATTATCGATTCATAGAAACGATTTAAAAAATCAGCTTTTAAATATTTAATTAATAATACTTTAGATGTGCACTATCAGGCAGCTGCCGAGCCGGCGACACCCAAAAGTTGCCATTCCCGATCGAACCCGTATCCACTCTTGTATCATACATGGCTCGTTCGTAGACCTATATAAATAGATCTGATGTCATTGTAAAGGGCAAGAATTCCTTTTCTTTTGAGCCTAAGCAATTCACGCTTGCTTTCAAAATGACGTAGCAGTTTCCGTTAGAGCGTGAAGTTGAACACATTTCCTCAAAATTTTCGTAAATCACACTCTGACCCGGTTTCTTCCACAATGGCGGACGGCGTAATCACTGAAACCGGTGAAAACAGCGGGCAAGCAATGATCCTTTCCCTTGGATTAGAAGCACCGAACGACTGAGAAAACTAATAGGTAAATATATTCTTTATTTAACATTATTATTATAACAAATATAAGTTTCATTATGATATTTTAAACACAATAATTAACAAATGTTTTCTTTGGTTGATATTGCGGAACAGCCCGGTTGTCGAATGGTTGTTGAGATGTGATTTGGCTTAACCAATGAAATTTAGTGGGATTCCAGTTATAACCATGTACATTTGCTAAAGAAGATATTTTATAGGGTAGTTATTGCTTTATACTATTTTATAGTAGACTTAGTATTATTATTATCATTGGATTTGATCTCATACTACTCATGGCTAGATCTGCTAAGTTAGGGTAAATTTTAATTGGTTTGGTTAGAAATGCCTTTATACCGTAGTTTAATTTTATATTAATCATATTAGATATTGTTATTAGTTATTATTAGTATCAAAAGTATAAAATAAAAGTACTATTAGCACTATTCTTCATTAGCATTATATCTAATGTATTATTATTAATATTGTAAGTATTATTATTTTTATGGTTAACATTTTATTAATGTTAATAACATTATTATTTTTATTGTTAACATTTTATTAATCTGAAACGGTTATCATAAACATTATCACATTACAATTATAATATTATTAGCTTTATCATTATCAATTATAAAACTACATGTATTACTTGCATTATTATTTTATTAATCTTAAATGGTTATAATTATTAGCCTAACTAGCTTTATGCTGAGATTTGGATTATACGCAATATGAAATGCACCTTATTTTCTCGGTTGTTTTCACATTTTGTTGAAATATTGCCTTCTTTTGTTCACACTTTCACAAAAAGCATGATGTCTACAATGTCATTAAAAGACACTTCCTGATGCAAGAAAAGGGAAGACAGCCTGCCTTGCCCCAAGGTTTTACTGTGACAAATGGCCTCCTGTTAAAGCTCTACTTTGTGAAAGAAGAAGGAAATCACGATATCAAGGAGGTAAGAAATATTATTTATTTACATTTCGTGGTGTGGGAATGATCGTGATGTCAGACGTTACTTCCTTGGGAAAGCCTACACCAGGTTAAATATGGGTGCCAATAGCATTGGTCTGGGAGAATAAAACCTGGGACAAACTAACATTTTGTCAGGAAGTTATCTGATACACGCTTAACACAACCAAAACACGTTAAAGTATGGGCATGTCAGAAATTTCCATTTAAAAAATTAAATAGAAATCATTTTCATTTGTCATCTCATCTACAGTAAACCTCAGATTCAACGAAATAGACGAGACTTATTTAAAGTTTTATTTCTACTATAGGCTGATAGACGAAGCAAAAAGCCTCAGAACCCATCACGTGTTCACTCAGTGAAAACACCTTATGAAAGAACCCAATTAATCATAGGAATTGATCATTATAGATTATACATGTACAGACATGTACAGAATATAAATTCATATTATCGCTAAAAAAAAATCATCCCTTTTTCATTCCATCTGAAGACATGGCTTGAAAGGCTAGTGCCCGACACCACATCGACATTTTAACACTAGTGGTCATCTCTTGGGAGGAATGCGGTATACATTCACACAGCATAAAATTTGCTCTTTGTCCAAATTTACTATAAATTATTTATTCTTAAATTAACTTGGCGTGTCATTATTTCAAACCTTTGTTCCATTTTTAGCAACAGTTGTCTGTCTGTTATTATAAAATTTCTTTTGAGAATATGTATCAATTGAATTATAATGTATTTTAGTGCATAGAGCATAAACTAAGCTTAAATTTGGTGTATAAAGATACCTTGCAGGACAATTTATTCCCCTCCATGGTTCTTTAAAATTAACTCAGCATGCCATTTTTTCGAGCTTTTTTTCCACATTTTGCAACAATTGTCTTATGATTGTGAAATTTCTTTTGAGAATGTGTATCAATTGAATTACAATGTATTTTAGTGCATAGAGCATAAACGAAGCTTTAATTTGATGTATAAAATGACACTGTAGTACCATTAGTTAATGAAATATTATTTTTGCATGACATGTCGACAGATTTTCACATTTTCTTAGCATTTTTTCCCAAACGGTGACTTTGAGCTCAGAGATAACACTATAGAGCTTATAACTTACTTGTATAAATTGTTTTACAACAATGGAAAAAAATTAAGCATCATATCTATGTATATCCCTTGACACATACAAATTTGAGAGCTTTTGAAATTACAAATTTCCTTTTTACATGACCTTGAATTTGGGCTCCAAGCCTGTTTTGTCTAAGTTTTCCAGTTTTTCGACGAAATTGAGTTATTTTATTCTCTTTTGAAAGCTCTATATTCTTCAAAATATTATTTCAAGGAGCTTGTTATGAATATAATTCAATGTGTGGATAACTGTGTCTCAGAAAATGTGTTTATTTACTGTTTTTATATTTTACTTTTTAACTTACGAGTATGTAAACTTGGCTGTTCAATTCCAATGATAAATCGTTGCAAATTTTTAAAGTCAATAAAACTTTAAAAAATCATATCTTGGTTATTTATTGATGGATTTTGATCATCTTTGTTTTGTTTTCTTAGTTTTACTGAGTAGAAATAGAATATACTAGTGATTATATGTATGGGAATTTTTAGCTTCTGTTACCCAGACAGACATCACATCTTGAGGTTTCTAAAATTTTTTGTCACTTCTTTGACGCTTACTATGCTAAGCAAGATTAAGCAATCTTGAGATGATAGCATGGCTGCCAACTCCTTTCAATTAATTTTTAAAAAAAGGCTGTCAATAGTTCAAACTCCTGTCCCAATAGTGGGTTTATGCAGACCCGGTTTATTATCAATACAGATCAAGAATTATGTTCCAAAAAATATATTTTTAGAGAATTGAAGTTGAAGACACGAATTCAGCTTCCAATGTAGGCTACAAGGCCATCTTGACGCTTTACGGTCGACTTATTTTCTAGCGTCATTTCGCCCGAACAAAAAGTAAACGGAAACCTTACAATTTCTTCCGTGAACTCATTTTTGGCAGTTATCAATGCAATTTTACACCCATATTAAGTATTTTTTAATAGTAGGACATCCCAGAGTATGCTACACTACGTTATTAATGTTATGGAGTAGGCTACAAGGAAAGTTATTGGATTTTGGGACATGGGTGGTACTGGCACTAAACAATAGATCTAATAATATTGTTCTGGCTCTGCAGTTTAGTTAGGTTATGACGTCATTTTACATAAATAGTCCGTGTCCTAATAGGCCCAAATGTCCAAATAGTTTAGTGTTTATTGGAACCCGGGTCGAATAACCACTTAAGTAAAAAACGCAGAAAATTGGCCTTGCCGCCTTTCCTTAGTCCTGCTGACCATTCTAGGCAACTTTAAAACCACAAACCTACCCTTGACAGACAAGTAAAGTCGAAGAACCTGCCCTTTCTGACCGTTTGACAGGCCCAATATAAATAACCATCAACTTACCAGAGGAAATATTTAGTTTCCAGTGATTGGACGATCGGCTGTTGCTGCTTACAATGCATAGAAATTATATAAAGTGCCATGTACGAAGAACATGGCACTTCTCCTACCATTCTTATCACTGGTTTTGCTTTCTTCACCTCAACCTCTGGTCCGAACACGTTTTGCAAATTACGACAAAATGCTTCTGGAACGTCGCACACCATAAAGATTACACGTAAACAGAATTAAATAAAGTGAAAACCGATTGCCAACTGTTTGTTGACAAAATAGAAGAAGTGAAACCAAGCTTCACGTCTGTCAGTCTGATAGTAGAAGTAATCGCTAAGACGATACAGAACAGATCGTATTCAACATGACTAAAAGGGAAGAGAACGGATACAGAGGTAACAAAACATTTCAACTAAAGACACAAAGAAGAAACATGTAAGAATATGATATGAAATAAAAACATTTACAAAGGATCCAAACAGATGTTCTATAAATATGTTTTCTAGTGAGGTAAGAAAGAGAATGTTTATAATGGATGTCTGATTTTAGTAATGCTTTAGTCATCTTCAATGAAAATCGAAAAAGCCTTCTGCTTTTATTTATTTCATTTTCTTTGTGTTTTTTTGTGAGGGGGAGGAGGGGGTGTATTGATGTATTGTCGTCTGGGGGTTCTTTCTTTACTTGCTGTTTTGTGTTGTGGGTTCGTTCTTCAATTTAAGATATGATGAGTTTTGACATAATCACTGATTCGATCATTTGGGTTAGAAATGTTGCATCATTATCTTTATCTTTGTTTCATAATAGTATGGGCTCAAAACTTTGTTTTTACCTAACTAACCATGTTGAAAATTCATTTCCTGCTGATGCCCTCGCTTCGGCTCTTTTTTCGAGATGTAAAAGGTCACAAGAATAACACTATCTATACCGACAACTTCTCCCGATGTTACCTATTCAATTTTGAATTGTGCTGGTTTGTTGTAAATATTCCGCAAGAGCCGTTCAGGCATCACATAAGCCCCCGTGGTGAACTCATGCTGGTCAAAGAACATGAAACAATTGTTTCTAAGTTGATGAACTTTATAGACCATATCGACATTTAAAATTGAGTAAAGTAAAGGATATTGAAGATAACCTACCTGTGTTTGACAGGAAGTCCGGAAACGGGTTCCGCGATACCGTTGTCGTCATCGGATTAAATTCATAATAGTATGTGGGCTCAAAACTTTGTTTTTACTTAAAAGTTAACTCCAAAGAAAGAACTAAAGGTCTTATAATTAAGTTTAATATTTCCGAAAAAGAGTTAGATAAAACAAAAATTATTTCCTAGGCTGATGCCCGAAAGATAAGCTCGCAGAGGAAAAGAGAGGTTGATAGATTATAGTGAGATGTGATGTGTTGTCATGCGAATAACACTAATCTATACCGACAACTTATTTTTCCTAACCATGTGCAAATCTAGATGCTACCTAGATTCAATTTGAATTTAGTACTACTGAATTTGTTGACAAAAAATATTCCTGTCTCTCTCTCAAGAGCCGTTCAGTCCTCTCTCTCTGTCATCACTGTATTAAGCTCCTGTCTGTCTGGTGAACTCATGCTGTCTGTCTGTCTGTCTCTCTCTCTCTCTCTCTCTCTCTCTCTCTCTCTCTCTCTCTCTCTCTCTCTCTCTCTCCCTCTCTCTCTGTCTTCCCTCCACCCTCTCTCTCTGTGCTTCTGCTGTGAGTCTATCTCCTCTGTCACTGGCTTCTGTCTGGCTTCCTGCTGTCTGTCGTCAGTATCTCTGTCACCTGTAATTGATTATCTGCCCTTCCCTTCCCTGTCTCCTCTCTCTCGCTGTCATTTTATCTCTGCCAATCTCTGTAATTGGATTATCCGTCTCTTTTATTCCCTCTCGCTCTCTATCTATCTATCTATCTATCTATCTATCTATTCATATATCTATCTATATATCCATCTATATGTTGCTGTGTCATCAAATGAATTAAAAATGAAGCCGTTCTGCATTTTGGCCGACAGGACTATGTAGCCTAGATACAAAAAATGACAAGCGACGCCCCATGCTGACACGACGCTATCGTAAAGCTGGGAGTTGGACGGCGTAGCGAAATTCCTCCCATTTCCGTTACTTGAGCTTTATGTTGATTCGATCATGATTAAAGTTTAGTAAGATAATAATATATTATTATCATGAAACACTGAGGCCTTAACCCACGGAGTTCCGTATGGAAGTGGACTCATATTAGTGGAGATGAGGACTATTCAGAAAATACAATTTCATTATTATGTATTCATACACATGCGGACATGCCGATCTAATGATGGAAAAGCGCATGAATACATAATGCATTGATTTGATTTGATTTGGTTTGATTTGGATTTGATTTACCCACTTTCACAGCAAAGGTGATCTCATGGGGGTTTTGGCATGATTTTTTTTATATTTGTTCGGATTGCCCTGTAAACAACTAAGGGATCTTTAATGTGCACAGAGAGTTGAGATCTGCACACGGGACCTCTTATATCGTTCTCCGTCGTCCACCAGGCCAGGAGGGGTGAGGGGTAGATCTTGGTTAAAAAAAAAATCAAGAAAATATTATCAACCAAGTTGGCGGAGCTCAAAACTCATTACGTTTTGGTTGGAGAGGCCGACACCTTTGCCTCTGGACTACCGAGTCCCCACAATGTATTGCAACCAAATTATCATTGAGACTGAAAAGTGACTACATTGTGTCATTGTAGTCATCAACACTTAGAGATGAGATGGTAAGACCCACCAGAGACAACGATTTGAAAACGGTCAAGGTCAAGGACTTGATTTAAATGAAATGTCAAGGATTTTGATTTTGATTCAAATGAAATAGTCAAAGATTTTGATTCAAATGAAATAGTCAAGGACTTTGATTCAAATGAAATAGTCAAGGACTTTGATTCAAATGAAATGTTCAAGGACTTTGATTCAAATGAAATAGTCAGGACTTTGTGAGCTGGCGACTTGATTGAAATAGTCAAATGAAATAGTCAAATGAACAGGACTCAAATGAAATGTTCAAATGAAATAGTCATGACTTTGATTCAAATGAAATAGTCAAGGACTCAAATGATCAAGGATCTTGATTCAAAATGAAATGTTCATGAAATGTTCAAGGACTTTTGATTTGATTCAAATGATTCAAATGAAATACCAAAGATTCAAATGATCAGCATCAAATGAAATAGTCAAGGCTTGATTCAAAGAAATAGTCAAGGACTTGATTCTGAACATGGCGTTTAGAAGAAAATCAATAAAAAATATTTTTTTTAAATGCAATAAAAATTATAGGCCTAGGTCTTCATGAACATCAAGGAACTACCTCTACTTTAATAAAATTATAATAATAAAATTATAATAATAATAATAATAATAATAATAATAATAATAATAATAATAATAATAATAATAATAATAATAATAATAATAATAATAATAATAATAATAATAATAATAATAATAATGATAATAATAATAATAATAATAATAATAATAATAATAATAATAATAATAATAATAATAATAATAATAATAATAATAATAATAATAATAATAATAATAATAATAATAATAATAATAATAATAATAATAATAACAATAATAATAATAAATTTCTTCTTTCTTTCTTTCTTTCTTTATAAGTTCCCATTCACCTTCGTCTATGGCAAAGAGTTAAAAATATTGACTTTAACGACTCTTTTATATCTTCCCACCTTTTCCGAGGTCTGCCTTGGTCTTTACCTTGGGTTTAGGCACCTTATACTGATTTAGCTATTATTATTATATTGTCATTCATTCTCTTTATATACCTAAACCATCTTAATTGATTTATTTCTATCTTGTTTTTACGACATCTGCCAATTTGACTTATTAAAATTTCGATTTGTCTCTTTTATTTTTCCTTACTTCTCTTCTAGATATTTCATTTCAGCTGCTTGTACTCGACTGTATTCTTTCTGTCTAAGGTCCAGGTTTC
>JAXRKP010001298.1:45000-142081 GCA_037039925.1 Doris montereyensis | reverse complement strand
ATCTCATTGGCTGTTTATCTATGAACTCTAACTACGTCATTATACCATGTAAGAAAAGTGGAAATTTCTCATTGGCTCTTATCTATGAAAATCAAACTACGTCATAAACCATGTAAGGAAAGTGGAAATTTCCATTCAGGAAGCCTGGTGTCTGCGTGCTTCCTATGCCAATGACGGCGGCCCTAAATATAGGGCCTGCGCGCTTCCCGGGCAGACGGCAACATGCCCTTTATTTAGGGCCGGCGCTTTTCTTGGGTTAACATTGTCTAAATCTATGCCAAAATTCTTCGCGCGAAAGGCTATTTCCACACCCAATGCATTAGTAGACTTCAGACTATAAAATCTGAAAGGAAGCAAAGAAGGTTCCAATTACACAAAATGTTCTGTCACTCAAGTTTGTCAAAAAGGCAACTCCTCTCATTGAATGAACCCACCCCAACTCACTGCGAAACTCTCGCAACTTGAGTGTAGTCAGTGGGTTCTAGGTCTACAGCTTTTAGAAATTAATCTTTTACGTCCTAGAATGACTGAAAATATGAAAGAATCATAAGGTTACAAGAAAGAGACAGAAACATGCCCCAGATGGTAAGTCTAGTCTAGATGTAGATTCCAGACTAAATGTAAGTGAAGTGGTAAAGAGAGTGAAATGTGTTTTACCGGCTGTTCTGGAGTCAGCTATCACTTTCAGAGATGAAATGGGGTCCAATAGCTCACCGCTCGTGGCATGAAGATCAATACTAGCCTTAAGGTTGCCGGCGATATAACACGGGAATTTATAGGCCGTTAAATAAAGTAGATACACAGCGCTTTATATCAGCCACTGTCCGTCATCATTGGGCTGTGACGGCATGTGATTGTGAAACAATATGGCGTGGTAGCGCGGCGCGGAACGGAAAGGAAGAGTCTGAATGAACGCACACAACGAGGGACTCACAGCTGGAATCAACGCAACCGTGTAAACACAGTTAAGATCAATGCACCCTTGATCCCTATGGATCTAGATATACCAGAATAGAGCAAACGTGGAAATTTTAAACAAAAGTAACGAAAAAAACATTTCACTGTGGTAGCAATAAGCACACTTTGAATTTGTTTATTGTTGCTCATCTTCTCTCTCTCTCTCTCTCTCTCTCTCTCTCTCTCTCTCTCTCTCTCTCTCTCTCTCTCTCTCTCTCTCTCTCTCTCTCTCTCTCTCTCTCTCTCTCTCTCTCTCTCTCTCTCTCTCTCTCTCTCGCTCCCTCTCTCTCCCTCTCTCCCTCTCTCCCTCCCTCTCTCTCTCTATATATATATATGTGTGTGTGTGTGTGTGTATACATATCACCCTTCTCTCTCTTAAGTTTGCACTCCAGATTAAAGATTTCCAGATACATGTACATATTATTCAAGCGATACACCGGTAGTTAAAAAAAACATTCTAACAGAAACAAATTACCCCCCCCCTCCCCCACCGAAAAATGAAAACTCAGTTGTTATTATTATTGTTATTCTTGTTATTTCTTATTGTTATTATTTTCATTATTATTATTAATATCATTTGCATCATTATTATCATTATTATTGTTATTTTTATTATTATCATTATCATCATCATTATTCTTATTCTTATTCTTATTATTAATTCTTCATTAATACTTGGGAGATAACATATGATATGCATACACAAATATCATCTGAAATAGTTATTCTATCAATTTAAAAAAATAATGAAGTGGATGTAAAATCCTTTAACATCATCAGTGACATCGGTATTGGCCAAACAAAAAGAGATTGATTCAAAATCACTGGAAAAAGGGGGCCACTTACATAGCTAAAGCAAGTTAAAACTGATTGGTAGAGCTTTACTTGTTTGTTTTTAGATTACTTTTGAAAGAATTTAGTTCATCTTTAGAAGGGTATTCCAAATTTTTGGAGCCTGAAAAAAATTCATCTTTCACCAGTGCTCTCAAGATGGACTCTCATGTCAATAATTTCTGCTGATGAAACCTTGATTGTCTTTTTGGATTATGTACCTAAAACAGATCACGTTAGATACTTTGGGTATGAGGGATCATAACGACATTGGTAAACAATGGTTGCAAGCCTATATGACTTACCTGACGTATTTGGACATTATTTCAGTGATAAAGTGCATCTCATCAGAAATAATCTCGACCAGCATCACCATTCACCACCGACTTTCAAACAATTTGAGGGTGATACGGTCTTCTGTGAATTACAACCGGTTAACGAGAAGGATCTCAAGACCCTTATGAGATTTCATCACCGAAATCATGCTACCTTGATCCAATTGACACGTCATTATTAGTTAGATTTTATATCAAAACTAGTTCCTGTTCTAACAACCATTGTTTATGAATCTCTAAAAACTGGAATTTGTACCCAAGACCTTTGGGACATCCAATTATAATCCCTCTACTCAAAAGCCCAACTATATCTCCTGAAGAAAAAAAACTATAGGCCTGTTTCGAACCTCACATTTTTATCGAAGATTTTAAAATGTCGTTGCAATGCAATTAAAGAGCATCTTCTGAATTACAAATTATTCGAACTCAATCAGTCAGCTTACACACAACACAGAAACAGCCTTGCTTAAGATACAAAAAGAATTTGTTGTGCGCTGCCGATGAACGCAAAGTGTCAGTTTTAACCCTGCTTGATTTAAGCGCAGCGTTTGACACACTTGACAATTCTATTCTTATTGAACGACTTTCCAAAACTTTTTCGGTCTATGCCAGACAATGTGTTTGATTGGTTTATATCCTATCTTCATGATCGTACCCAATCTATCTCTCTTGATAAGTGTAATCTTCTCCTTTTCCACTCAAGTATGGGGTTCCACAAGGGTCATTGCTTGGTCCCCTACTATATACATTGTATACACAACCGCTTGGTGATATTGTCAAACAGCATGGGGTAAACCATCACATGTATGCTGACGATATGCAACTTTACAAATCTGCCATGTCTATAAATACTTCTTATATGTTGAAATCCATGGAATTATGTATATCTCATGTAAAAGCGTGGATGTCTACTAACAAGCTTAAACTGAATGAAGAAAAAACCGAAATTTGACTATGCAATCCAAAAAATCTCAGTTGGCCTGACGGAACTAATTCTATGAGAGTTGAAAACGAAGAAATAAAATTCACGCAGAACGCTAAAAATCTTGGGGTATATTTCGATGATAATTTATCTATGGAACATCATATAAACTATCTCTGTAAAACTCTTTACCTCAAAATCACACGATTAGGCCACCTATCAAACTTTCTTAATCTAAGTTCTTTTAAAACATTGACTTCAGCACACATTTTTTCCAAAATTGATTATTGCAACTCCTATTTTATAATTTACCTAATGTCTTGATTCATAAGCTCCAACGTATCCAAAACCATGCGGCCAGAGTGATTTTGAAGAAAAAGAAATATGAACACATTACCCCTATGTTCATGTCTCTGCATTGGCTCCCAATCGATAAACGAATAATATACAAAATTTCGACATTGTGTCACAAATGTAAAACTGATAGAGCTCCAAATTATTTAAATGACCTGATCTCTGGTTATGTTCCATCTCGCTAACTGAGATCTACAAATCAATGTCTGTTAAGCGTTCCCCCAAAGAAAGGCCTGACAAAACTGTCACTGCGCTCTTTTAGATACGCAGGTCCTCACGTCTGGAATGCTCTTCCACTGTCAATACGATCTATGGTTGACACGTCGAAAGACACCTTTAAAAACATCTCAAAACATACCTCATGCGATGCTTCTTAGAAGAAAAGTAATTGTTTTAATTATGCAATTTTAATTCAAGTACCATACACCTTTATAAATGATTTTATGCTTTCATGTATTTATTTATTTTTCTTTACTTATTGATTGATTGATTGCTTTATTTGCTTATTTATTTATTTATTTATTTGATTATTTATTTATTTTGTATATTACTTATGTACATTGCTAATGTTTTTTTTTACTATGTATGTATAAATGCGCCTAGATAAGATGGGAGTAGGTGCTATAGGTAATGAATTATATTATTATTATTATTATTATTATTATTATTATTATTATTATTATTATTATTATTATAATTATATCATTATTATTATTATTATTATTATTATTATTATTATTATTATTATTATTATTATCATTATTATTATTATTATTATTATTATTATTATTATTATTATTATTATTATTATCCAGATCTTGGACAGGTAGGCACCTGTACGGGGAGTAGATGATCCCGCCCTCTACGAGTCTCCTGCTGCCTTGCAGGCTCCTCTTACCTGACCAAAGAATAAGGGAGTTAACTCTGAAAGAAAACAACCTGCTGCCTTGCAGGGCGGCTTTCGTTGACCAAAGGCTCAGGGAATTAACTCTGACAGAAAATAACAATGCCTGGCAGCCCACCATCTACCTAGGGTACAGTGGGCTAATCCCAGGTTTATCCCAAACAACCTGATTCAAAGTAATATATACAATGATATACCCGGCTTGAACTTTCGAACACGGCTCTGGAAAAGAAAACGGACTGTGATTTTGGGAACATGGAATGTTAGGGCAATTAATGGAAAAGAGTTAGAATTAGCTGAAGAAATGGAAAAATTCAAAGTAGACATTTTGGCTATTACATTAAAAACAAAGAAAAAAGGACAAAGAATAGAAACTGTAGGACCAAATCATACTTCATTCTTCTCAGGAGTAGATGGCAAAGATAGAGCTAGAGCAAGAGTAGGCGTCCTAATGCATAAAAGGCAAGAAATGCTACTAGAAAGTTGAAAATTTGTAAGCCCACGGCTATTAGAGGTAAATATTAAACCAAAAGGAAGAGAAATTAAATTATTAATAGTTTATGGACCAAACGAAGATGCCTCCAAAGAAGAAAAAAATATCTTCGAAAATGATTTACAAATAGCTGAGAATCTCAAACCCAAACAGGAATTAATGGTTTTAGGAGATTTAAACGCTAGAGTAGGCAACAATGTAGAAACATTAGGAGGAGTAATAGGTAAAGAAGGAGAGATAACAACTTCTCCAAATGGAGAGAGACTAATAGATTTTTGCCTAAAGAATAACATGAAAATAGCTAACACATTTTTCCTCATAAAGATATCCACAAATATACAAGAGTAAATGAAGACAGATATGAAAAGTCAATCATAGACTACATAATAGTTAGCAGTTCTCTATTTTACAGTACAATGGATGTTAGAGTAGCAGAGGAGCTGAAATATTTAGTGATCATCACCTAATGATAGCCAAAATGAGATTATTAACTGAAGAAAACAAACAGAAAAGGAAAGAGAAGAAAGCTATTAAACTCAAAATAGAAGAACTAAATAAAACCAATAGTAAAACAGATATACCAATCCAGGATAAAAAAGATCTATCAGTGAAAGGCAGATGGATCTGAAGGAAAGCACAATAGAAGAAAAGTGGCAAATATATAAAGAAACACTCCTCAGTTGTACTGAAGAGGTCTGTGGTAGGAAACAAATTAAAGGAGATGGGAAAAGAACAGCAAGGTGGAATGAGAATGTCAAGACTAAAATCAAAGAAAAGAAGGATGCCTGGAAGAAATACTTGCAAACAAAGAGACCAGAGGATATGATAGATTACGTGAGTAAAAGAACTATCGCAAAAGAGGAAGTTAGGAAAGCAAAACAGGAACAGTGGGAAGAGTTTGGACAAAGACTTCAAGAAAGCTATCAAGGAAATCAAAAGCTGTTCTGGGAAGCAATGAAGAGCATGAGAAAGACCAAAGCATGCCCAATACGACAAATTAAGAACGCCAAAGGAGAGATAATGAAAGGAGACAGCGAAATCATGGAAACGTGGAGAAAGTATTTTCAACAATTACATAATCCCTCCAGAAACATATGAAACAAGGAGTACAGATCAATTATTAAGAGTAACAAGTAATCGAAATGAGACAGCTGAAGATGTAGATATCTCAATGGAAGAACTTCAAACAGCTATAAGAAAAGTGAAATTAGGAAAAGCCCCAGGAGCAGATCAAGTTTATCCAGAAATGATTAAAAACCAAGGGAGAGAGGCAGACAAACTACTACATGCAATATGTCAACAAGCATGGAAGTCCAAACAGGTGCCAGACGACTGGAATAAGGGAACGGTAGTACCAATACACAAGAAAGGATCAACTATGGAATGCTCAAACTATAGAGGGATATCACTACTTAGCGTACCAGGAAAAGTGTATGCCAGGATTCTGGAAATGAGACTAAGGAAAAGAGTAGAGGATCAGATTGAAGAACATCAGGTGGATTTAGACCAGGAAGAAGTGTACAAGATCACATATTTACAATTAGACAAATAATAGAAAAATTCCTTGAGAGAAACATTGACTTGCACCTGTGTTTTATTGACTTAGAAAAGGCATTTGACACTGTGAGGAGGGACGAACTATGGCATTCCTTAAAAGAACACAACGTAGAGCAAAATTTAATAGAAGCCATTAAAAGTTTTTACAATAAACCAACATGTGCAGTGAGAGTAGCTGGAAATGTATCTGAAGAATTTGATGTAGATATAGGAGTAAGACAGGGTTGTATCCTAAGTCCTCTTTTGTTTATCACATTTATGGATTCAGTCGCAAAGCATCCTCAAAAATGAAGAAAATGAATGTAGGTATGGAAGCTCAAAAACCAGTAAATGTATCAATGCTTTCATTTGCTGATGATTTAGTTCTGTTTGGAAAATCAGAAAGGGACCTCCAGTCAAATATCAACATAATGAATAATGAATTAAATAAAAGAGGAATGAGAGTAAATGCAAGAAAACCAAAACAATGCTAGTAACTAGGAAGCTAAAACACAAAATCTTAAATTAGGCAGGGAGAATTTAGAACAAGTTCAAAGCTACAATTACTTAGGAGTAATGATTAACTCAGAAGGAAAAAACTAAGAGAAGAAATCAGCCAGAGAATCCAAAAGGCAAGTGCAATATATAACCATCTAGGAAAGGCATTTGTAGGTAAACAAGAATTGTCAACAAAAACCAAAATGGCAGTATACAACACAGTTTTATTGTCCTACTCTCCTTTATGGCAGTGAAACCTGGACCTTAGACAGTAGGGAATACAGTAGAGTACAGGCAGCCGAAATGAAATATCTAAGAAGAGTAGTAGGGAAAACTAAAAGAGACAAAATCAGAAACACAACAATAAGAGATCAAACCAAAGCAGATAGCATAAAAACTAAGATAGAAATGAATCAACTGAGATGGTTTGGACATGTTAACAGAATGAATGACAATAGAATAGCTAAATCAGTATACAGTGCTAAAACTCAAGGTAAAAGACCAAAAGGCAGACCTCGGAGAAAGTGGGAAGAAGATATAAAAGAGTCATTAACGCAAAGAAATTTAACTTTCACGGAAGGAAACAGAAAATGTCAGGACAGGGCAGCCTGGAGAAGGATCATTTCGGGCATCTAAAATCCATACACCGAAAGGTAGAAAGGGAGCTGATAATTATTATTATTATTTAAAGATTGGGGTGATATGGTCTTTTGGAAGTTTTTGATAAGTATACATGCGTTGTTTAGAAGTGAATTGCAGTACTATGATCGACAAAGAAGACGCAAATTAATTTATTGGTGGCTTTAATGTTATAAATGGTTTGATATGTGGAACGTTCTGGACATTGCTCAAAAACTGCACATTTTATCAACTGGAGAAACGGGATTATTAATTGAAAGATTATAATCTAAAGTGATAGCTAGACTTTTTACATAGTTTCATATCAATGTTCTGATCACAGATATCAACTGTAGTTAGATTTGACGTTTTAATTTTAGATTTAAATCCAAATAATGATGACTTCTGTTTTTTCTTCATTTAGTTTTAATTTGTTTGACAACGTCCATTTTGAAATTTCAGAAATGCGTACTAAGAGTGAATCAATACATCTCGACAAGTTGAGAGAGAATCAAAAAAGTTTACATCAACCAGAGATTGGAGAATACAATGTGAATAAAGTTGACCCTAATACTGATCCTTGAAGTACACCAAACTTGACAATTACTGGATTCGATGTGTGATTACTGATAGCCAGTTGTTGTTTTCTGTTACTGGCGTAAGATTTCAACCACTGATGTACAGTGCCCTGAGGCCAAGTGGTTCGATAAGACGCTTCCAATAAGATTTCATGGTCGATTGTATCAAAAACAGTTGAAAGATCTAAAGAGAAATTTTACTGGGCATCTACATAATGTAAAGCAGATGTTATTTTCAAACAGGCCGTTTTGGTACTGTGCTTCTTTTCTTGTAACCCTGATTGAAATTTTCCTTTCAGACTATTATCTGTAAGATGTTTGTTGATATTTTTAAAAAAAACTATCCTTTCAAGAATCTTAGAAAAGAAATTAATGGTAAGCTTGTGTGTGGTCTAAATTTCTTTAGAGCATTTACATCGAAATTATTATTTTTTGTGTATGTAGGTCTAACATAATATAAAGCTTCGTTGAAAGCTTGTGGAATCATTCCTTTTGTGAGGGATCCGTTTATGAGAGATGTTATGTGTGGTAAAAGGATGTCAAGACATTCAATAAAAAGATATTTGCCGGCAAAGAGTCTAGCTCAAAAGAAACTTTGAGGAGATCAAGAATGGTTTTCTTAACTTCTGCCTCTGAAACCGATTTAAAATTCATAAAACCTTCGCCTGTGTACTGAGATAATGTAGGTTTGGAAGAGCAACTGTGTAATTCTGCTCTCAAGGCTTCGACTTCAGTGACAAAGTAATTATTAAAAATTGTGGGCAGTTCATTTAACTCAATATCAATAGACAAATGTAATTTTTTTAAAGAAGAGTTCTCTAGACGATATAGACGTCTCTAGACCTGAAATTTTGACATTTAAATGGCTAGTTTATTTTCATTTGGAATTCTTACACTATTTTCTATCTTTTTCTTGTAAAATAATTTATCACTGGAAAGGTATGTCCTTTTCTGTTTCCTTTCTGCTTTGCGTTGAATTGCTTGGTCTTCCTGGCGCGATGGATAGTTAATCCATGTAGCGCTCTATCTTTGTGATAGTTCTCTCACGGAATGGAACGTGTTGGTCTAGCATTGTGGTCAAAGAGGAGTTGAAATCCTCCATAGTTATTGCCTTTTGTTGGCATTTTCTCAGGAGGGAGTCCCAAAGTTCTGTTTTGAATCTGTTGATATCAATGGCTATTATATTTTGAGTAAAGATGCTGTGTTTTTCATTTACGGATTTTATGACGTTGAAGCTGAAGTGAAACAACGAAGTGGTCGAAATGCACTTGTCAACAATTTGAATGTCGTGTATTTTGTTATTTTTTTTTTTGAGGACCAAATCGAGCGTGTGTCCATGAACGCGTGTTGGTCCTTCCAATTTTTGTGTGAGATTTGTGTTCACCAAGAATAGATTGAAATGTCAATGTTTGAGGATCGTTTTGTTTGTCCAAATGAATATTGAAATACCAGCTATTAACTTGCTTATTCGATGTTTGTGGTATAAAACAATAATGAGAGATTTTACTTATGAAAGTAGATTGTGTGTTACTGTTTTTGTTGCCGGTTGGGGTGTGGAGGAGGAGTAAACGCATGTGCAGAGAAAGGGCTAAGATGAAGTCACTCAAATGATGTCACAGAAAACCAATTTCTTGGCTCAAGAATAAGATGGAATTTAAAGTTTCTCCCCCTTTAAATGTTACCATAGACCAACATTGCCCATCGGCATGAAAATAAAATTCGGTCATGAAAGGAATAAGACAAAAAAAAATTCAAATACAAATCTGTACGCATACTCTGAGTCTGAGGTTTAATAAATACATAGTATAATAAATATATCATGAGCCCAATAAGGCTTTTTTGCTGTATGTAGTTTCGAGCACAGCAAATTGAAAATAAAAATAAAAATAAGAGAAGATCAATAACGACATGAGGAGGCCATAGTCCTGTTGAAACGGTCTCTTTCCTTGAATGTTTGTTCTTTTCTTTCCCGGTCAACTATCTGTCTACTACAGTATCGTTCTAAATATTTTTAAGCTAATGAACATGATGCTTTGTTGCATGTCACGTTTACGTTATAGGGTGGTACATGTATAGATAAAAGATCTAGTTATGACAAAGGCAGAGGCGTGGCGTATCCATTATTGTAGGTGGGGTTACATGTAAAACAGTCAGTGTCATGTGTATCATACTTTAAGACAACTGGTATGTATGTATGTACAATATAACAACATTACAGTGTACCGGTACTTACGTTAATGTTTGGAGACACAATGTATGTACGAGAGAGAGAGAGAGAGAGAGAGATGAGAGAGAGAGAGAGAGAGAGAGAGAGAGAGAGAGAGAGAGAGAGAGAGAGAGAGAGGAGGAGGAGGAGAGCGAGAGAGAGAGAGAGAGAGAGGGAGGAGGGGAGAGGGAGAGCAGAGATGGAGGGAGAGACAGAAGAAGAGCCAGGGAGGGGAGAGGATAAAAGAAAGAGAGACAGGGAAAGGGATATGAACACAGAGAGAGAGAGAGAGAGAGAGAGAGAGAGAGAGAGAGAGAGAGAGAGAGAGAGAGAGAGAGAGAGAGAGAGAGAGAGAGAGAGAGATAGAGATAGAGAGAGAGAGAGAGACAGACAGACAGACAGACAGACAGAGAGACAGAGAGACAAAGAGACAGACAGACAGAAGAGTGAGCGCGCAACACACATTAGTGTGTATCAGCATTACAGCATGTAGAGCTGGTCTTTTGCTAAGTCTAGATGGCGAAGATCTCGATAAAAATAGAATTGGTCTGTCAGCGGACACGCATGCGCCACGCCAGTTCGAGGATGGAACTAGATTGGTGCCTGGCTCCAACTTTTTTTTTTGTACATGCAAAGAAGAGAATACCACGACCGTTGACCCTATTCTGGGAATATCTTTGTACAGTTAACTAAGCTTTATTGGTTCCGATTACGAGAGGGCATCACAGGAGAAAAGTGAAGCTGCGCGTGATGTCTCCAGCGGCGAAACCTGATACTGATAGTGAAAGGCCCTGCAGTGAAGTTAGTATAGTGTGAAACTGGTGTGTGTGTGTGTGTGTGTGTGTGTGTGTGTGTGTGTGTTGGGTAAAGCAAGTCTGCGCGATGGGTGTATTGTAAATAAATCATTGTAGTACCTTCTTGGTGTATTGCAATATTTTACAGGTGGTTCCTGGCACCAGAAAACCAAGCAGAAGACTCAGATTCAGATAAAGATCATAAAAAATATTATGCCATGATCTTGAAAATAGCATTTATCGATCGTTCTCCGCTATTGATGGATACCTTAGGTCGCTAGATGGGTACTCTTAGTTTTAGCGCGGGAAGCAGTAGTTTACAAATCTCTAAGTAAATCATTAACTACCGACTTACAACAAACAAATGGGAAATAACTCTTAGGATTTTTAGCAAATAACATTACATACCGTTTGAGGTGGTGAGGAATGAAGGTTTGACGGTTTGACGTTTGACGCCACGATTTCCAAAACAGAGAAGGGACATAGAGCTAGATATCGTTCAGTTAAGAACAATACAATCATAATGGCTTTAACACCAGGTCAAATTTCTGCCATGGTAGATTTGTTTAAAGATGAGCAGGAAGACTCCGATTCAGATGAAGACAAGGTAATACGTACTCATGTGGTAATGATTTAGTTTTAGTTTTAGTAGTTATGTTTCATTCTTATTTTCCTGTTTTAGTTTCCTGCTTTAACTTTATTTTAGATGTATAATCTAGGGTCTAGATCTAGAATTAAATCTAGATTTAAATTAAAAAAAGGAAAAAACAATGTTTGTGAATATTGTATAATGTACAAAGAGATAGAGCTGCAATCAAATAAAGATAATTTCAAGCAATGATCTGACTGTATGTAGATCAACATTCATTTATAAATAATGGGTAGAATCTAGATCTAGGTCTATTAAAAAAAAAGCAATCACATATTGTTTGTCATGAACAATGTGCATATCAATTAGATCTAGATCTAGAGACAGTCTACCCCATACTGACCACTTAGACTTGAGGCTTGTGGCAGGACATGTCAAAATTAGGAACCAATGTTGCAAAGCTGTCAATGCATCTGACTGAAGGGATGTCAGTAAAGGATAGTGTACTGGATACAGTGTTCCTGCATTTCCTTAATTTGAAAAATACATTGAATTCTACAGGCGGTCGAGGTCTACCCTTTACCGACAGGTCCATACTGGTTTCTACCCCTTACTGACAGCCCCTTTTCTTGCCGACACATGCTTGGGAGTCTTTTTCCCTCTTTATAAAAATGTGTTCAGCTGCTTAGATGTGTAATATGTAGATATATAATGAATGACAAAAGTGATAAACGGACATCTAGACATTAAGAGCTAGACTTAGATCTCTAGATCCTAACCTAATCAACAACATTTGATAGTGATTTTTTTTATAAGAGCTCTGTATATCTTGAGCACTTATCATCTCACAACATCCCTCATTGTGCAGTTACAACACATCATACGTAATAAAACACATAGACACATATCATTCTTAATACAAATCAAACGTTTTTATTGCAATGAAATCAGGAAACAAAAGGGTCAATTTGATGGAAAATAATTGGTATTGATTAAATGTAAGAATTTGATTACATCATAATATTATAACATGTACGTACACATTGTGCACACAAGTACACATTTTGTAAGTATAATAACTATCATGGTCCTGGATGGCCGTCATCAGGAGGATACGATTGGTCTGGGCGTTGTCATCTCAGATCTGGAGGTAGGTGGCACTGGGGATTGTGATGGAGACAGAATGAGAGAGGGAGTGGGGTGGGGGACAGAAAACTGGACTAAGGATCTGGCTTTTACTTTTTAACTACCACAGAAAGGATAAACGTGTGAATTGTATGTAGATCTAAATAGATTTAGATCTAGATCTAGAACGACATGATCTGAACGTATAACATTAAAATGTTAAAGTGGAGATAAAGAATGAGAGAAATACTCTCATTAAATTGAATTTGATTGTGAGTGGACGATAGAGCCAAGGGGTCTTGGTATGTGCCAATGAGCGACCGATTCGGCATTACTATACCCTTATACGCTGCTGTAATTTCGTGTCTGTTTTCAATTGAGACAACAGCTCTAATACTTTGCCATATTTGTTTTGCTATAGCTATCATTTGCCTTATTTGGATGGTGTCTCTGCAGTTCTTTGTTACGATTGCACAAGGCATTTACACCATGTTACTTATTTTATAGTTTCTCCTCTACTTGTTCAATTGAAGGACAATTTATCATCTTGTTTACAAGCTACCATGCATTCTGTCTTTTTCACATTCACTAACAATCTTTTGTCTCACTCTTTCTTTCGTTCTTTATCAGCTCCCATTCTACATTCCGATTGTATGAGTTAAGATGCCCCAAATGATCTATCCCCAGGCTGCCCCTATCTTGACATTTTCTGTTTCCCTTCCGAGAAAGTTAAATTCCTTTGCATTGATGCCTCTTTATATCTTCTTCTCACTTTCTCTGAGGCCTGCCTTTTGGTCTTTTATCCTGAGTTTTAGCATTAAGTACTGATTTAGCTATTCTATGGTCGTTCATTCGGTTAACATGTCCAAACCATCTCAGTTGATTCATTTCTATCTTAGTTTTTATGCTATCTGCTTTGGTTTGATCTCTTATTGTAGTCTTTCTAATTTTGTCTTTTTTTAGTTTTCATTACTTCTCTTCTTAGATATTTCATTTTGGCGGCTTACTCTACTGTATTCCCTCTGTCTAAGATCCAGGTTTCTCTGCCATGGAGGAGAGTAGGATAACAAACTGTGTTGTGTACTGCCATTTTGGTTTTTGTTGACAATTCTTGTTTACCTACAAATGCCTTTCTAGGCGGTTATATATTGCATTTGCCTTTTGATTCTCTGGCTGATTTCTTCTCTTAGTTTTCTCTTTGAGTTAATCATTACTCCTAGGTAATTGTAACTTTGACCTTGTTCTAATTTCTCCCTGCCCAATTTAAGATTTTGTGTTTTAGCTTCCTAGTTACTAGCATTGTTTTGGTTTTTCTTTTGCATTTACTCATTCCTCTTTTATTTAATTCATTATTCATCATGTTGATATTTGACTGGAGGTTCCTTTCTGATTTTCTAAACAGAGCTAAATCATCAGCAAATGAAAGCATTGACACATTTACTGGTTTTAGCATTCACATATCTACATTCATTTTCTTCATGTTTGATGATGCCTTTGCGACTGAGTCTATAAATGTGATAAACAAAAGAGGACTTAGGATACAACCCTATCTTACTCGTATATCTACATCAAATACATTTCCAGCTACTCTCACTGCACATGTTGGTTTAATGTAAAAACATTTGATGGCTTCTAATAAATTTTGTTCTACATTGCGTTCTTTTTTAAGGAATGCCATAGTTCGTCCCTCCTCACGGTGTCAAATGCCTTTTCTAAGTCAATAAAACACAGGTGCAAGTTACTGTTTCTCTAATGAATTTTTCTATTATTTGTCTAATTGTAAGTATGTAGTCTTGTACACTTCTTCCTGGTCTAAATCCACTCTGGTGTTCTTCAATCTAGTCCTCTACTCTTTTCCTTAGTCTCGTTTCCAGAATCCTGGCAAATACTTTTCCTTGTATGCTAAGTAGTGATATCCCTCTATAGTTTGAGCATTCCATAGTTGATCCTTTCTTGTGTTTTGATATTACCATTCCCTTTTCCAGTTGTCTGGCACCTGTTTGGACTTCCATGCTTGTTGGCATAATGCATGTAGTAGTTTGTCTGCCTCTCTCCCTTGGTTTTTAATCATTTCTGGATAAACTTGATCTGCTCCTGGGGCTTTTCCTAATTTCATTTTTTTATAGCTGTTTGGATTTCTTCCATTGATAAATCTACATCTTCAGCTGTCTCATCTGGATTACTTGTTACTCTTAATAATTGATCTGTACTCCTTGTTTTATATGTTCTGGAGGGATTATGTAATTGTTGAAAATACTTTCCCACGTTTCCATGATTTCGCTGTCTTCTTTCATTATTTCTCCTTTGGCGTTCTTAATTTATCGTATTGGGCATGATTTGGTCTTTTTCATGCTCTTCATTGCTCCCCAGAACAGCTTTTGATTTCTTTGATAGCTTTCTTGAAGTCTTTGTCCACTCTTCCTTGTTCCTGCTTTCCTAACTTCCTCTTTGGCGATAGTTCTTTTACTTCATCACTCACGTAATCTATCCTATCCTCTGGTCTCTTTGTTTGCAAGTATTTCTTCCAGGCATCCTTCTTTTCTTTGATCTTAGTCTTGACATTCTCATTCCACCATGCTGTTCTTTTCCATCTCCTTTAATTTGTTTCTACCACAGACCTCTTCAGTACAACTGAAGAGTGTTTTTCCTTATACATTTGCCACTTTTCTTCTATTGTGATCATTCAGATCCATCTGCCTTTCACTGATAAATCTTTTTATCCTAGATTGGTATATCTCTTTTACTATTGGTTTATTTAGTTCCTTGTATTTTGAGTTTAGTAGCTTTTTCTCTTTCCTTTTCTGTTTGTTTTCTTTAGTCAATAATCTCATTTTGGCAATCACTAGGTGATGATCACTAAATATTTCAGCTCCTTTGTTTATTCTTGCATCCATTGTGCTGTAAAAAAAAGGGAGTTGCTAACTATTATGTAGTCTATCATTGACTTTTCACCATCTGTCTTCATTTATTCTTGTATATTTGTGGATATCTTTATATGAGGAAAAAATGTGTTAGCTATTTTCGTGTTATTCTTTAGACAAAAATGTATTAGTCTCTCTCCATTTGAAGAAGTTGTTGTCTCTGCTTCTTTACTTATTACTCCTCCTGCTGTTTCTACATTGTTGCCTACTCTAGCGTTTAAATCTCCTAAAACCATTAATTCCTGTTTGGGTTTGAGATTCTCTGCAGCTATTAGTAAATCATTTTCCAAGATATCTTTTTTCTTCTTTGGTGGCATCTTTGTTTGGTCCATAAGCTATTAATAATTTAATTTCTTTCCTTTTGGTTTAATATTTACCTCTAATAGCATTGGGCTTATAAATTTCCAACTTTCTAGTAGCTTTTCTTGCCTTTTATGCATTAGGAGGCCTACTCCTACTCTAGCTCTATCTTTGACATCTACTCCTGAGAAGATTAAAGTATGATTTGGTTCTACATTTTCTATTCTTTGTCCTCTTTTCCTTGTTTCTGTAGTAGCCAAAATGTCTACTTTGAATTTTTCCATTTCTTCAGCTAATTCTAACTCTCTTCCATTTATTGCCCTAATATTCCGTGTTCCAAAAATAACGGTTCGTGCTTGTTTCCAGAGTCGTCTTCGAAAGTTCAAGCCGGGTATATCGTTATATGTACTTCTTTGAATCAGTTTGGTTTTGGATAAGCAGGAGATTAGCCCACTGTACCCTAGGTAGATGGTGGAGATGCCACCTTGAGGCCACCTACCAGGCCTTGTTATTTTCTGTAAGGTTTAACTCCCTTAACCTTTGGTCATCCAAGGCCTGCCTGGAAGGCATGTTGTTATTTTCTGTCAGAAAGCATCTTCAGAGCCTTTGGTCAACCAGGACCTGCCTGGATGAGGTAGCCTGCCTGGAAGTGAGACTCCAAGAGGGTGGGATCACATCTCTACTCCCCATCTATATGATTACCTGTCCACTGCCGAGCACAAAGTGTTATGGCTTTTGAAAAACTTTATTATCAACCACTATAAAGAAAAGATATGCTCTTCCATTTTGTTTCGATTGGATAGCCAGAAACATGTAAACTTCTCCTTCTTTTCAGCCTATTACTGGTACTTCAGCCAGTTTAGGTCCAGGCCATATTGGATCAGCACCAAAATCTGATGACAAAGTAGAAGGTAAGATCTTCAGAAAATGTTCATATCTAACTTGCATTTGATATTTAATTAGTCTCAACTCTCACTCTAATTGAATTTCAAACTGTTGAAAGTCTTTGAGAGAATCAATAATACACTCAAATTTCATTATACCTCCTCCTGCAAACTGCCATTCTCACTTACTACCAGCTTTTCATCTTTGTATGGATCAGACAATATACAAGAAAAAAGAAATAACTCATTATACAGTGGTGTCCGCCTTCCAACCCGGTCATCGGGAGACAGAAAGAGCGTCCATTCTTAGGCAGACCGGGTTCTTAGGTGAACCCACATGCCTTGTAGTTTCGCTTTTTTTTTTTCTTTTTTTCTTATCGGCAATTATTAGCATTAAATTGAGTGTGGATTGTTGTTTTCATGGGTTTCACCTCATGATCAGACTGGGTTCTAAGGCAAACATCGGACTGTAACTAGCGGGGTCTTAAAGGGGTAGTTTTATATAAGGAAAATTTTGTTGCATGGAAAAAGAGGGCTCTTAGGCAGACCAGGTTCTCAGGCAGCGTATTCTTAGGGCTGACCCTGGTACTGGCAAAGGACATTTTTGTTATAATGCCAAGTTGCTAGTTGCACGACAATTGGCGGTATAGCGAGGTTTTGAGTGTATAACATTTGGAGAAAGAAAGAAAAAATGTGCATCATAAACTTCTGCTCCCCTTATCCAGTGAATGGAGGAAAGGGTGTAAAATATTAATAAATATAATTTATGTTAATGCATCCTAAAGAAGAAATTGAAAAGACATTAAAATTGTTTAAATACGTTATTGCAGTGAAGAATATAAGTTAAAGAATGAAATTGGAAAAATACTCAATGGATATGGAAAATACTTAAGACTTCGATAACTTGGAAAGCATCAGCTAGTGCTAACTGGCATTTTTTGAAATTTCAGATAAGTTGTGTACTCTCTTCCCTTATTGCATCGATAAATTTGTTATTTATATACATTTCGCACCTTCAATGTAAATTTTTGCCTTGATTGATACTTCCTTTCATTCATTCTCTATCATTTCTTCTATTTAAACCAAGTGAGATATAGATCTAGTCTTATATTTATCCTATTTTTTCGTTCTTGTTTCCCATACTCACACGTCTCTCTTCCCTTTCTTTCTTCCCTGCCTTTTTTTCTTTCTCTTTTCTCTCACCTTTTATTACTAAACTTATTTACATTTTTATTTCAATCTAGATCTGAACCTTCCACTCCTCTCTTCACACCCCCTCTGCTACTTTTCTTATCACACTGTCTTTTTCTTCTTTCTCCCTTTATTTTTTTTCTTCTGACATCACATTGTGTGATGCCTAAACTTAGTACTTAGATCTAGATTCTAGATATTTCTATTGTCTGACAAAGGGTTATATCCAAACGTCACGTGTTTGTTCTGTCTTTATTAGTGGAGTTGTCACTTATTGCCATATTTCGCTTTTGACTTCACTCCACTATGGCTCCTTCAGATATTTCAGCTATTTGGATATGGATAGTAAATGTCAGCTTTGGCCTCTTGAAGTGATTTTTTTTGCTTTTGAGATTGGGTTTTTGCTTTTAGTATGTACATGAGTAACTGCAAAATACAGTCATCCTATAACATGGAAAAGTTTGTAGCGTCCTTAGTTGCCATATAAACAGCCGACATCTTGGATATTGACCCAATTTTCAAAATCTTTCTCCTCCCTTAGTTATGAATTTGGTCACTCAAAACCTGTGCTGACCGTCTTTTCCATTCAATATCTAAAGAGTGACGTATGGTTTTTTAGATATTTGTGATAGTTAAAAAAAGAATTTTCGAAAATAATATATACCGCCAATTAAAAAAACATATACAAAAACAGCATTTTTATTACAAAATTTTTTTCTTCTTAAAACGTTTACAAGATATACAAAATCCCGGACATCATTCTATTAACATTGACAAGAGGAATCTGCGTGCAAATCTAATACAAAATCGTTTGGCAATTCCGGAGGAGATATTATTTTAGTGTGAAAAATTACATTTCGAGGAAAATGCAAGCGCAAAAAAAATCAAAAGAAAAATAACACAAAATAAACGCTTCAGATGGATTTTCTTGTTGTGGCAGCCCCCTTACTCTTTCAACAGTCTCTGGGATTGTTACTAATGTAAAGAGGATTATAAATCTAGGTTTAGATGTGCACTGTTGCAAAACAAATGTCAAAATGACCAGTTCTTTTTTCTTTCCCTCTATTCCTATGCTTGTGCGCTTATTTACATAAACACTGACGCGCAGCGCCCCTCTTGTGCCATACAGCAACAGGTTGAATCGATGAGCGGTGTCGCCAGAAGCCAGGCAGCATTTGGTGATTGGCCGTCAATACATGCGTTTTTACTGCCATCTTCTCAGGCAGTGTTAGGGTAATTTACGTCAAAATTTTGATTGTTTTTACCTTCTCTTGCCTACAAAATATTTTGTAAAAGCAAAATTATACGTCATATGGACTTTTTCTGCCATAAACTTGTAGATATATGATAGTTCTACCCGGATATGAAAATAACAGAAAATCAACCTTTTGTCCCAAACTGCCAGTCCAGGTGCCTTTTAAAGACAGGTGACAATTTTCTGTGCATCTGAGAATCTTGGTATAATATCTATACATATATATGCATATGTTTGTTATGCATATTTAATAAATCCTTTAAAGTTATATTTTATCAATTTCCAAACCTTAGGTACTATTATAAAACTAAAATATGTTTTATTGCAAAAAATGATTTTGTGTCTTCTTGTTTCATTCCTCACTTAGAGGCTCAGAGTAAAGATAAAGATATCTGGTCTGAAGCTGAGGTACCTGAAGGATCTGAGTTTGATTCACAACATGATCCAAGACCACAGCCTGAGTAAGTCAGAAGCTGGGCTAAATATATACATACAGTAGTCTCCGTCCATTTACATGCTGCCAAAATGCATGATTCGTCATAATGTTTTCATGCAGCAGAATTTTCAATAATTACCCCTTCAAAATGCAACAACAGCTGGCTTGACTTCATCAAAATACTATATGTTTTATAAGTCTGTCTTCAATTTGTTCCAAGTGAAGAATGTAGAGTATTGGAATGCCCTACCAAAACAAATGAGAGACAGTGAGACAATTAACACTTTCAAGACTCAACTAAAATTTTATCTTTTTATGCGGTGAATACACTTACAATCTTACCATCTTTCGATTGTGCATGTGTGTGTGTAGGAAGAGGTGTGCGAGCAGATGTCATGTCTCAGCGAGTCAGTAGCTGTATTTGAATTTATCAGAATATGTCGATTTAATTGTATACAGTATTAGATTACAACCTAACATGCTTCTAAGATTTAATTTATGTAATTGTTTTTTATATTTATACAGTGATTACAATATTATGACACTTTCTAAAGCACTTTGAGTCCATGTAATGCGGTAAATCGCTGCAGAAAAACTATATTTTATTACTATATTATTATTATAATGTGTCAATTCTTGTGGAAAATTCTTTTTTTCTTTATCAGCTCCCATTCTACCTTCGGGTGTATGGGTTTTAGATGCCCGAAATGATCTTTTCTCCAGGCTGTCCTTTCCTGACAGTTTCTGTTTCCTTCCGTGAAAGTTAAATTTCTTTGTGTTAATGCCTCTTTTATATCTTCTTCCCACTTTCTCCGAGGTCTGCCTTTTGGTCTTTTACCTTGAATTTTAGCACTATATACTGACTTAGCTATTCTATTGTATTCTGTTAACATGCCCAAACCATCTCAGTTGATTCATTTTTATCTTAGTTTTTATGCTATCTGCTTTGGTTTGATCTTTTATTGTTGTGTTTCTGATTTTGTCTCTTTTAGTTTTCCCTACTACTCTTCTTAGATATTTCATTTCTGATGCCTGCACTCTACTGTATTCCCTACTGTCTAAGGTCCAGGTTTCACTGCCATAGAGGAGAGTAGGACAATAAACTGTGTTGTATACTGCCATTTTGGTTTTTTGACAATTCTTGTTTACCTACAGATGCCTTTCCTAGATGGTTATATATTGCACTTGCCTTTTGGATTCTCTGGCTGATTTCTTCTCTTAGTTTTCCCTCTGAGTTAATCATTACTCCTAAGTAATTGTAGCTTTGAACTTGTTCTAAATTCTCCCTGCCTAATTTAAGATTTTGTGTTTTAGCTTCCCTAGTTACTAGCATTGTTTTGGTTTTCTTTGCATTTACTCTCATTCCTCTTTTATTTAATTCATTATTCATTATGTTGATATTTGACTGGAGGTCCCTTTCTGATTTTCCAAACAAAACTAAATCATCAGCAAATGAAAGCATTGATACATTTACTGGTTTGAGCTTCCACATACCTACATTCATTTTCTTCATTTTTGATGATGCCTTTGCGACTGAATCCATAAATGTGATAAACAAAAGAGGACTTAGGATACAACCCTGTCTTACTCCTATATCTACATCAAATTCTTCAGATACATTTCCAGCTACTCTCACTGCACATGTTGGTTTATTGTAAAAACTTTTAATGGCTTCTATTAAATTTTGCTCTACGTTGTGTTCTTTTAAGGAATGCCATAGTTCGTCCCTCCTCACAATGTCAAATGCCTTTTCTAAGTCAATAAAACACAGGTGCAAGTCAATGTTTCTCTCAAGGAATTTTTCTATTATTTGTCTAATTGTAAATATGTGATCTTGTACACTTCTTCCTGGTCTAAATCCACTCTGATGCTCTTCAATCTGATCCTCTACTCTTTTCCTTAGTCTCATTTCCAGAATCCTGGCATACACTTTTCCTGGTACGCTAAGTAGTGATATCCCTCTATAGTTTGAGCATTCCATAGTTGATCCTTTCTTGTGTATTGGTACTACAGTTCCCTTTTTCCAGTCGTCTGGCACCTGTTTGGACTTCCATGCTTGTTGACATATTGCATGTAGTAGTTTGTCTGCCTCTCTCCCTTGGTTTTTAATCATTTCTGGATAAACTTGATCTGCTCCTGGGGCTTTTCCCTGATTTCACTTTTCTTATAGCTGTTTGAAGTTCTTCCATTGAGATATCTACTTCTTCAGCTGTCTCATCTCCATTATTTGTTACTCTTAATAATTGATCTGTACTCCTTGTTTCATATGTTCTGGAGGGATTATGTAATTGTTGAAAATACTTTCTCCACGTTTCCATGATTTCGCTGTCTCCTTTCATTATTTCTCCTTTGGCATTCTTAATTTGTCGTATTGGGCATGTTTTGGTCTTTCTCATGCTCTTCATTGCTCCCAGAACAGCTTTTGATTTCCTTGATAGCTTTCTTAAAGTCTTTGTCCAAACTTTTCCCACTGTTCCTGTTTTGCTTTCTAACTTCCTCTTTGACGATAGTTCTTTTACTCACGTAATCTATCCTGTCTTGTGGTCTGTTTGTTTGCAAGTATTTCTTCCAGGCATCTTTCTTTTCTTTGATCTTAGTCTTGACATTCTCATTCCACCATGCTGTTCTTTTCCCATCTCCTTTAATTTGTTTCCTACCACAGACCTCTTCAGTACAACTGAGGAGTGTTTCTTTATATCTTTATATCTTTGCCACTTTTCTTCTATTGTGCTTTCCTTCAAATCCATCTGCCTTTCACTGATAGATCTTTTTATCCTAGATTGGTACATCTGTTTTACTATTGGTTTATTTAGTTCTTCTATTTTGAGTTTATTAGCTTTCTTCTCTTTCTTTTTCTGTTTGTTTTCTTCAGTTAATAATCTCATTTTGGCTATCACTAGGTGATGATCACTAAATATTTCAGCTCCTCTGCTTACTCTAGCATCCATTGTACTGTAGAAAAGGGCTCCTAACTATTATGTAGTCTATGATTGACTTTTCACATCTGTCTTCATTTATTCTTGTATATTTGTGGATATCTTTATGAGAAAAAAATGTGTTAGCTATTTTCATGTTATTCTTTAGATAAAAATCTATTAGTCTCTCTCCATTTGGAGAAGTTGTTGTCTCTCCTTCTTTACCTATTACTCCTCCTGAAGTTTCTACATTGTTACCTACTCTAGCATTTAAATCTCCTAAAACCATTAATTCCTGTTTGGGTTTGAGATTCTCTGCAGCTTTTGTAAATCATTTTCGAAGATATCTTTTTCTTCTTTGGGGGCATCTTTGTTTGGTCCATAAGCTATTAATAATTTAATTTCTCTTCCTTTTGGTTTAATATTTACCTCTAATAGCTGTGGGCTTACAAATTTCCAACTTTCTAGTAGCATTTCTTGCCTTTTATGCATTGGGAGGCCTACTATCTGAGAAGATCCTAAAAATATGATTTGGTCCTACATTTGCTATTCCTTGTCCTTTTTTCTTTGTTTCTGTAATAGCCAAAATGTCTACTTTGAATTTTCCATTTCTTCAGCTAATTCTAACTCCTTTCTATTAATTGCCCTAACATTGCATGTTCCAAAAATCACAGTCCGTGTTCTTTTCCAGAGTCATCTTCGAAAGTTCCAAGCCGGGTATATCATTGTATATATTACTTTGAATCAGGTTGTTTTGATAAGTAGGGGATTAGCCCACTGTACTCTAGGTAGATGGTGGGGCTGCGACCTTGAGGCCTCCTACCGGGGCCTTGTTATTTTCTGTCAGGGTTAACTCCCTTAGCCTTTAGTAATTCAAGACCGGCCTACAAGGCAGCAGGTTGTTATTTTTTGTCAGGGTTAACTCCCTTATTCTTTGGTCAGTCAAGACAGGCCTGCAAGGCAGTAGGTTGTTTTCTTCAGGATTAACTCCCTTAGCCTTTGGTCAGCCAAGACCTGCGTGCAAGGCAGCAGGACTTGTGGAAAATAAACTCAATAATCTCTTTCTTGCCATGTCCCAGTGACAAAATCAGTCACACATGACATGTGCGTATTGTGTTTAGCATCTAGATCTATGTTAAATATGTGTACACATACACTTGGCTGTCTCGACTATGGTCACCCTTACCTCCCCTCCTTCCCTGATGGTCATCGACTGGTATCACTAATCGTTTGCCAGACAGAATGTGATGGATCTCTGTTATCTGCCACCAAAGCAGTGTGATCGACTCTCTCTTTTATCACAGTGAAAAAAAATCTGAGAATGGTCTTGTGTCACTTTTACCCATGGAGTTGGTACTCTGTATGACATGCGTGTCGACCAATAAAAAATCATTCCTAGTTGGTGAAAGTCCTCACCATCTCACCCTCATTGTAGTCTTGAGTGAGAGAAGAATGAACAGATCTAAGAAAAGCAAAAAGAAACAAAACCTAAACAATAACAAAAATACGTCAAAAAGCACCGTTGCTAAAATGCATAATATTTTGTCACCCATGGTCTATGCATTTTGGTGGAGATGACTGTATATGTAAATTTAGTTCTATTTCCAATTCATATAGCTTCCTTCTATAATTTGTCACTATATATATATGTTGTAATTGTAATGATTTTTGAATTTGTTTGTCATTGGTTTTTTGTTATGTTTTCAGATACGACATCTGTTACAGCCAATCAGTCACAAGTGAAGATATGTTCTTACAAATGGGAAATAAAACTCCTATGACTGCTAGCTGTGAAAACATGACTGTAAGATTTTAAACTTTTTCCGCTTTTTATATCATACGAAATGAAAAAGGAAAAGAAAGAAAAAAAAAAGGTTTTATGTACACATTTATAAGTTTAAAGTTCTTTTCATTGAGATAATTCTTAAAAGAAATCATGCACTTTGATATATTTACATGCAAATATTTATTCTTTTTTCTATCGTTTTTAAGAATTCTATATTTATTTGAATGTTTACCTTTAAAGGGCTTAATTATTTTTGACTGTTAATGTACATTAATCCATATCTTTTATATATTATATATCAAACGTAGCATATTTCCTTATCATATTTTAGTATTTCAAGCATGTTTGTAAAAAAAAATTCCCAGAAGGGAAGAATAGAGTATCATTATTATTATTATTATTATTATTATTATTATTATTATTATTATTATTATTATTATTATTATTATTATTATTATTACTAGCTGTACACACCCAGCGTTGCCGGGTTAACCGATTAAATTGTAAATCAAATTTTTGTGTTATCTTTTGTCTGTGCCCTCGAGTTAAACAACAAATACATGTTACACTATTGAATTCCACATGTAACAATTACTGTACAAATTTTGGCAAATCATGATGGTTTCAAAACAATGCTAGAAAAATTTTGAATGATATCCAAGTCCATTTGCGGTTATGAGAAACCAAAAGAAGGATAAAAAAGAAAAAAACCCAGCTTTACTTCCAAAGTTGAAATCCGGGCTGATGGAATCATAATGCATTGCCCCGGCCAGGTTGTACATTATGTCATTGGGGCTGATGCTCCTCCGATGTTAAAATATCATGATTTTAAAGTGACTGCTGAAGTAGATCTTTTGTTTTGCTTTTCCTGTCTTTGATTCACAATGAATTACCTCTAAATCTAGAGATTAAGATTGAGATCTTTTGTTCGATGCTGTTTAATCAATATATTTATACCGTATTCTGCAAATAGACTCTAGAGCTAGGTCTAGATCTAGTACTACGTGGATCTGAAACTGGGTCATTTTGTCTATCATAATTATATTAAATTCGCGCTAGAAAGAGGCTGAAAGGGATCACAATGTTCACCTCATTGTAAATTTTGGAACTTTCAAAAGTTAAATTTCTCACAAATGGGATTGACATTTTAAACAGGATGGGTTGCGTACACTGTGCTATAACATTTTGCAACTATGAAATATGGAAAGGCAAATTTTAAACCCCTACCTAGATCTGTAGTTTTTGGCAAAACATTGGATATAAACACAATACAGCTCCCCTGACTATTTTAAAAAATAATAAATTATTTAAGACAGGAATTAATTTTTTGTCTCTGAGTGACATCCCCCATGTGTTAATTTGTAACAGTAATCTACCGGTCCATCACATCTTATAGTGAACAACTGTATAATGTTGCTTTTAAACTACAGTCGACTGCGTTTTATCGCAACTCAGTTCATCGCAATTTCTGCTTAATTGCAACTCTCCCCAAGAAACCAAATTATTTCTATATAAAAGTCATTGGTCAATTGCAACTAACTTCGGATAATCGCAATTCCGGCGACACCTTGCCTCAGATTTTTGATTGGCTTTCTTTCTAATTTCACACTTTGCTAAAAGATGTTCGCATGTCTAATTTGTCATTTCTTAACAGCTGTAATGATACAATGGCCTGATACTGATAGTGGCTCTAGCAGACAGTAAAACATGCGATCAATCTTGCATAGAGAGGCTAAGACGGCTGGGCAGCGTAGTATTGTATAGTACATTAAGTAAAACTGAATTTTTCCCAGCCAATAAGTCGAGTGGGCAGCCGTTGACTGACCATTTAGATCAAAGGGTGTGGCATCTCTTATCATGCGCTACAAACGTTGTAGCTTTCTACACAACTGACTGAACATAAGGAATGAACTTGTATGCTTTGCTGGCTGTGTGTGTGTGTGTGTGTATTTATATATGCTTCACATTGTTGTTTTCTCTGTGAAACTAAGAAGAACTGCAATGAAGTGGCATTCTGAATAATTTATTATAATTTATATTCCTTCATTTTTGAAATAAAACCTGCTTTTTCTCATGAAGGTAAAAATAATGTTACCTGGCATCAAATTGAGTGACATAGAACTGGACGTGAAGTCCAAATTCCTCGACTGCCGCTGTCCTGGCTAGTAAGTATGACACATTTTTATCAGCAAAATTAGCCCTGTACGGTTAAGATAAAGCATTGTGTAGATTAGTGTAATTCTTCTTGTCAACTTATTCTTTTTCTCCAGACAAAAGGTCCAGCTTTTATGCTATGCCATACACCTTTATTAGGTCACATCACAAGCAATTCCTAGCCAGTGAAATGGGTCATTTTTATGACTGCAAGAAGTATTTCAACAGTTTGAAAATTTTCAAAAAATTTGATCTGTGAGTGGAATGATGATGACCTTTATGAACGAGGGAAATAAAGCAAATTGAGGGAGTTGTGTGTCAGCAAATAACTTTTCCATTGCCTTTGAGTTAGAGTACATGCTTTATTCAGTATATTCTGTATTTCTTTTGTTGTTGGTCTCCATGCTCTTTTAAAAAAAACACTCATATTTTAATAAGTAAGTAAAGTTCCTTAAAGCCGTTACAGCCCATAGAACTGGAGCTTACCTAGGTTTCAATAGCGTGAAGCAGAACAGGTGATTTTAATCACCTCCTTGACGGACGCTTGTATGACGCAAATTTTACTCCCAAGCTAGTGCTTGTATCCATTTCACCCAGGTTGAGTGGGGAAAATGTGTTTTAAGTGTTTTTCCCAAGGAACACTACTACGCCAGACCCAGCTTTGCTAGGATTCAAACCCTGGACCTCATGATCTCCAGTTCAGCAGCCTAGCTACTCGGCCACTGACACCACTCATATTGTAGTGGGAGGCTATAAATGAAACCCTGTGTTATTGTGATTTTGTTTTTGTATCCTTAGCAAAAGTTTTGCAGTTACATAGAGAAATAACAAACAGCTAATTGAAGAATTATAATCTAACTTGAGCACACGTTCTTTGCATAAACACTGTCTTGGTTTTGCTGTAATCTATATGTAAATGTAAAAAATAGCATGTACATATTTCTTTTTGTCTTGTACATGTGTATGAGTGTGTGTATATATGTGTGGATTTCAAATTATCCTGTCCACCATTGCGATGATCTCAAGTAAAAGTATTAAATAAATAACGACTTGTCAAACGGTTGTGAGATAAAAAATGGTGTTATATTAAATATTAAGACCTTTATGTCAGTTATCACCATCCTGTCTCTAAGATTTGATATCATTAAAAGATAGAAGGTATCATTTCGGATATAGAAATGTAGTCAATATCCCTAAACCTAGAACTACTGCTTTCGGAAAACAATCATTTAAATATGCTGCTGTAGCTCTTTGGAACAATTTACCTGAACATTTTTTTATTTCAATGTGGAATGGTAAAGATTTTCACATGTGTTTTATGTAATTGTGTATCATATTTCTTTGTTTAACTGTAAATTATTACAAACTAGATTCTTAATCCCATATTAGTTAACATTTTAGTAATATTTTCTATTGAAATGTTGGTGAAAAGACCATCAGGGTTTCTTAAGTTATTTGCCTTTAATAAAATCTGCATGTCTCTATTTTTTTATGTATAATGTTACCGACAGTAAAGAAATTTTGAATTGACTTGAATGAGTTCAATGGCATGGAAGGAGCAAAATAATAGACATAATTAAAAACAGATGACAAGAAAGAAGTGGGAGCCAGCAATACCCTAACTTTGTTGACCCTCCTCTCTAACTTTCATATCATCTTAGTCCTTTTGGCCCAAGAGCTACCTAAGCGGCGCAAGTTTCTTCGTTCCTATATATTGAGTGTACTGTGTAGGTCACTATGTCACTTATTTTGGTTGTATTCTATTACATCTCAAGAGTGACCTAAACATCACCAGCGCCTTCGTTCCTTTATACCGAACGCACCGTGAAGGCAGTGATAGGGTACTACGTCACTGATTTAAGTTGTGTTCTATATTGATATTGACCAATCAGCACAAGATGCTGACATGTGCTAAATATGCTCAGGAGCTCAGGTGTAGGGAAAAGTAGGGGTCAGGGTTCAAAGGGTTAAGATATTGAAGAGTAATTTATGTGTAGATGAGATTCCTACTTGCCAATAACAAGACAGTTCTTCAAGTATGTTGTGCTTAGCTTCTTCTCAACACTATAATTAGTATAATATGATTTAATTTTCTAATTCATGTAATTTACATCTTTACTGTTTTCTTCCAGTAAATTAGGCCTTCACCTTCCTCACCCTGTTGATTCAAAAACAAGCAAAGCTCAATGGGACAAGGACAAGCAAACTCTAGTTGTATCTTTGCGTTTGAACAGAGAATATGACTTATTTAATTTTTAATACATGATCTGTTCAGAGAATTAAGTATTATCGTCTTTGTTGTCTGAGAGAGTGCATGGTGCATTGTGTGATAGTTTATGAAAAAAGAGAAAAAAACCTGCTGAAGCTGAAATGTTGCTCTGATATTTGTCAGTATTGTAACAATAATGAATCTTAAAATTAAATAGTGAAAGGTGGTAAGGTATGTTAATTGAAATTCTGAGCTAGCAGTTGTTTTGAAAGTAAGCTATCCATGCTTTTATATCGTCAAGTTCTTTGTTTTAATCAATTCCATTTACTTTTTATGTTTCAATTGCCATTAAATTTTATTCTTTATCCGTCCAAATTATCGGGATGTAACAGTGGCCATCTCATTTCTATTCCATTTTCCTTTTTAAGCATTCCATTAAATGATTTTGATGTTAAGATATCCATGTTCTCAGCAAATAAATCTTATATTTTTCTTCAGAGATAACAATTCTTGTTGTCTTCTGTTTTCTGTATATTGTGCAGTAAGAAATGTTGTTGTGTAATTTTACGCAGTTCATATTGCTGCCAAAGAAAATTGTTCTGGTTTCAGATGTGTTGGTTTCTATTTTTATTTTCTTTAGCCCTGTGGGTGAGCATTTGACACCTTGATCATAAAATCAGTCATTCAAACATGTGAAAACTATAAAACCTATAGTATAAATATCAACAAGCCTTTATTAGAAATGTACCCATACTTAGCAGTATTTTTGCTTTTTAAAGTATGGCATGAATGGAACACACCACTGAAATATATACTATTAATATAAAGGTATCTTACTCCAACAAGATTTTAAAGATGAAAGTTAATTATATGAGTTTAATACTGATTAAATATGATATTTGTTTGGACGGAATGCTTATATGTAAGCAAGAGAAAAAAACTTGTTTGCAGCAAATTTGTTAACAGTATCAATACAAATTATGTAATTATAACAGACAAATGATATAAATATATATACATCACATTAACTGTTTAAAAGAAGTTCCGTTTTCCCCAAAATCAAATATTTTCTGTATTAACCAATTTTTTCTCCTTTGCTTTTAGTTTTCAATGAATTGTAGCGTACTTTTTATAGATATACATGAATATATATTATAACTCTGAATGCAAACATCAATACCGGTAGATAAATATAGTTTCTTTTACTTCATTCTTATTCATGATGAATATTGAATTAAAATGAGACAAATAATTGTACAGCAATCTTTTTCTTTGTTTAACAGATAAAAAGGGGGAAATATTCACACCTTATAAATCTTTTTTTTATACATATATTACATTCTAATTGCAACAACAAAAAGACAACATAAAATTGTCTTGTAAACAATGAGACAGCAATCATCTTCTCCTGAAATGACTATTTTAAAACTGTCTTATGCAGTGACAAGCTTATTTGGTCTTGTCTGAATGTCTACAGCTCGCTTATAATCCTCCATGGCTTCACTTTGGTTGCCCAATTTTCCTCTGACGTGTGATCGACGTTTAAGCATCAAGGCATCATCAGGCTTGAGTGAAAGAGCTGGAAAGAGAAAAATAAGACAGCATAGAAATGTCTTTTAATGTTAAGATCATACCTGCCTCTTTATATCAATTTTTTTTTTTTACACTGGTATTGAATTATTGAGTCAGGAAGGTGTCTTATAAATTCATGTAAGGTGATGAATATTGAACGATGTAAGAAGCTTTAAATCTCCTCATCTCTCTATCATGCAGCTCTCTAGTTCTGTAAATGCAATTTCAGTTTCATCCTTAAACCTATCTGTATAACAATATATTTATGAAAGGCAATATTTCTGTAGGAAAGATGAACATCCATTTTCTCTTAAAGGATTCCATTGTCAGATAGTTTTAGTTTTAAATTAAATTTGCCTCCGTCAAGATATTGTGCAAGAAATATAGTTGCTATGAGTCTGAGGAAATTATGTAGAATATATTCAGATGAAAAAACCTCCAACAGAACCAAGTGAAGAATTAGTAAAACTGCACTGACCTTTAGTATATTCCTTTTCTGCCTTATCAAAGAGTTGCATGGATGCGTACAGATTGCCTCTGTTGAAGTAAATATGTGCTGAGTAGGGACTCAGTTTGGCAGCAACTTTAAAGTCTTCAAGTGCTCCCTTTGTATCATGCAACAAGACCTGAAAGAAAAAAAGAAAAACAGGAAACATATATATGTTCAATTCAAGAAACTCCTGAGCTTTAATACAAATTTTAGTGAATAATAATTTAACCTTTTGTGCACTCAAGTCTTCAGATATTATTAACTCCATAGATGTCATGATCTGAAATCCATGTCGAAATACATATGATTTATGACCAGTTTACCAAATAAAATAATGTTAATGTAAAGTTTCTTTGCAAGGTATGAATTAAAAGTGTCTTTTACTATGAATTCTTATGTTCTAGTCATTTATCAGTCCAAGTATTCTCATACCTGATGCTTCAAGCGCTCTATATTATGTCCCAGATAGGGAAAACTAATACTAATACAGTGCTCTCTACCAAATTGCATGCCGTCAAAATTCATGATTCGTCATAATGCACGTTTTTTTCATGTAATCGAATTTTACAATGCTAATTGCCCCCTCAAAATGCAACAACAATTGGCTTGACTTCGCCAAAATGCAACATATTTTTGGTAAGTCTATCTCCAATTTGTTGCATTTAAAGAGTCACAATTTCTGTGAAAAATAAAGTTAATAACCTCTTCTTGCCTCATTCAAATGACACAACCTGCCACGCAGATGTGTGCATGTGTATGACATGCGTGTCAACCAATTTAAGAAAAACAACATTGTTGCCGAATGTCTTCACCATTATCACCCCTAGGTGTGGTCTTCAGTGAGAGAAGAATGTAACAGATCTACGAGAAGGCCTATTGATCTTGTCCTCAAACACTAAAAAACATCCCCCCCCTCCCAAACAATAACAAATAACAGCAACAAAACAGAGTTTACATGTATTTCCAAACAAGAATGGCAATGTAAATACACAGTAACAAGTCATGGCCTTTGACTCCATCAAAATGTACCTTCGCCAAATTGCACAATTTTTTTTGTCACCCGTGGACCGTGCATTTTGGCAGAGACTACTGTATGAGAAAATAAATAATGCTTTTTCTTTCTTCCTAAAGCAGTATGCATGATCCAAAAGCAAAATTGAATTGCTGATAAATCACACTTATTTTAGAAAAGGAATATAGCGCAAGCAATTTAGTTAGGAATTTCTTACCCTTGTAATTGCTCTATTCAGATAAGCAGATTCATCATCAGGTTTGTGAGTAATGGCCTTGCCATAGTAATCCAGTGCCTGTGAATCAATAAGACTCTGATATAGAAGGTTCAATTAAATCCATTTTCACATTCAAACCTACATCCATTATCCAAAACAAACAGATGAACAAAAAAAAATCACCCAACAAAACAAATAGTAACTTAACTAGAAAAATACAAAATGAAAAGTTAATTACATGGTCTTGCAACAGACTTGAAAGAGTTAAACCCATTTTCACATTTAAATCTACATCCACCATCCAAAACAAATGGATGAACACAAAAAAACAATATAAAAACATAACTAGGAAAATACAAAATGAAAAGTTAATTACAATGGACATACAGTATACAGTATACTTGAAAAAGTTAACTTCAAATCACTTTTTACATTTCATGATAAAAAGGCCTATAGAATAAAAAGAATGAGTTGGATGGCAAGACACATTGTATTTGGAAAGCCTGAATTGAGCAAAAAAAGTAGATAAAACTCTTCAATTTGTTTTGTGAAGAAAAAGTGACTTCAGTATGTAATGAAGGTTTATAATTTGTACATGTCAAATGTCATGCAAAGAGAAAGTGACATTTGTTCCCCACAGGAATTTTCAAGACTAAAATACATAAATTATTATGCAATATTGGTATAATGGTAAAAAAATCTTCTTACGATAAGTTAATGTGTTTTCCCCACACAACATTTCATACAAATAAAGAGATTAAACAAACCTGTGTGAAATGTCTTGTATGAAAGTAAACATTTGCAGCATTGAAGTAGGCCAAGGCATACTTGGCATCAAGCTTGATTGCTCTTTGGTAATCCTGCATTGCCATCACTGGGTCTCCCATGAACTATTTTGAATTATATTCCAGGAAAGAGAAAATGGTAAACTCATGACCACAATTTTTCCTTGACCAGTACTTTACATTGATTACAAGAATAAAATAAAGTGGGGTACAAATTCTCAATCTGAATGATAACTTTATTTTCAGATGCCTTTCTGTCTGCGGTAGATAATGATTACATCTTTTTTAATCCCCTGACAAACACATGTTTAGTAGCAAATCTTCAATTATAATTACACTTTGACAGTTTGCAATTGTGTTGTGAAATTCCATTAATGATATAGTGTTACAATTTGCAGTACGTCTTTTAAATGACTGGCCTCTACACAAACTTTAGCTCAGTCAGTAGAGCTTTGTCTGGCTTTCATTCAGGAGATCTAACATAGATATATAAGTATAAAAGTAAAGACAAACAGTAAGGCAAGGGGATGTCTAAAGTGAAGGAAATGACATTGAATAATATTAAAGCCTCTTAGGAACAAAAACTAGACAAATATAAAAATGTCATTTCCTTCACATTAGACATCCCCCTTGCCTCACTGTTTGTCTTTACTTTCAGTTCAATTCCTAGCCCAGGAAAAAAATTTTCATAGCCCTCCTGTCGACGCAATTACAAATGGGTAGCTAGGTCTGTTTAAACTGGGGGAAAGAAACGTTGACATTGAAATAAATGGTAAATTATTTTATTATGCCATATGCCTGGAAATAAAAAAATGGACTCTACTCAGAATTACCCAATGCTCAACATTGAGTCTGGGTACTTTTCTTTACACTTCTTGACAAAAGATGGTCTAAAATAATCAGTGCATGACAGCTTTTAACATTAGCACCTTTCAGATTACTTACACAAAAGATTTAGTGGTAATAATAATGATAATAATATAATAATTATAATAATTACAAAAAGTGCCCCACCAAATAATCAGTGCATGACAGCTTTTAACATTAGCACCTTTCAGATTACTTACACAAAGATTTAGTGGTAATAATAATGATAATAATATAATAATTATAATAATTACAAAAAGTGCCTCACCTCTTGTCCTCTGCACACGTTATTTTAAGGTTTTTATCAGTGTGGTTGAGCTATGAACATAAGGTTGTGTCCAAAACAGAACTTTCCTCAAAGGAATTAACTCCACTGTGACTATTGAAATGAACACATAATGTTTCCAAATTGAAGCTTTGTTTCTTTCTCTTCCATTTCTATATTTCTCCTCTTCATGTGTCTCTGAGCGCAATATTATTTGTAATTTCTATGTGTTTGTCATCTGATGGAGGGTTGTATTTAAAATGTTGTAGTGTGTTTCCACTCTTTTCTCTTAGTGGATTTTAATTTTACACCAATTTGTTAATTATTTTCTTTAATCCACAGTATTATTTTTTGTTGCGGTTCTGATCCCTTTGATGTATGGTATAATAAAAATGCATTAATCAATTTAATAACTGTTTCACTGTACCTGATTGATAACTCCTCTGTTTGTCAGGAGTTCTGCAGTGGCACCATATTTAATAGCTTCAGTGATGTCCTGGAAGGCCCCAAAAACACTACTCATCTGGAGGTTAACCACCGCACGCCCTTCTAGAGCTGGCTTGTAACCTGGTCACATGATGACATGAAGAAGTTGGCAATCATTAGTCATGTTAATAAATCGCTCTGAGAGAAAATTCAACGAAAATAGGCATTCATTTAAAATGTTTCCCTTGTTGCTTGATGCGAAAAATCCAAATGCATGTGCTAGGGGAACCTAAACTACAAGTTTGGAATCCTGTTAATGTAAGAATAAATTAATTCCTCAAGAGGAGGCATTTAGATTGACATGTATGGGAGAGAATGATAAAGATAAAATGAGAGGGAAATATACACACACATAAAAAGATAAAAAAAATGGATACATACATCTAGTAATAAACTGATAATACTAAAAGACACCACCGAAATAAGGCAAAGGATAGCAATAGCAAAACAAACATTCCACAATATTAGAGCTGTTGTCTCCAATTCAAAAATGGAAAACAGCCATGAAATTACAAGCACCACAGACATGTCTTTACCACACTATTATTTCTTTCTCTTTCTATATCAGCTCCCATTCTACCTTTGGGTTTTAGATGCCCGAAATGATCTTTCTCCTGGCTGCCCTGTCCTGACATTTTCTGTTTCCTTCCGTGAAAGTTAAATTTCTTTGCGTTAATGCCTCTTTTATATCTTCTTCCCATTTCTCCGAGGTCTGCCTTTTGGTCTTTTACCTTGAGTTTTAGCACTGTATACTGATTTAGCTATTCTATTGTCATTTATTCTGTTAACATGCCAAAACCATCTCAATTGATTTGTTTCTATCTTAGTTTTTATGCAATCTGCTTTGGTTTGATCTCTTATTGTTGTGTTTCTGATTTTGTCTTTTTTAGTTTTCCTACTACTTGTCTTAGATATTTCATTTTGGCTGCCTGTACTCTATTGTATTCCCTACTATCTAAGGTCCAAGTTTCGCTGCCATAGAGGAGAGTAGGACAATAAACTGTTGTATACTGCCATTTTGGTTTTTGTGGACAATTCTTGCTTACCTAAAAATGCCTTTCCTAGATGGTTATATATTGCACTTGCCTTTTAGATTGTCTGGCTGATTTCTTCTCTTAGTTTTCCCCCTGAGTTAATCATTACTCCTAAATAATTGTAGCTTTGACCTTGTTCTAAATTCGCCCTGCCTAATTTAAGATTTTGTGTTTTAGCTTCCCTAATTACTAGCATTGTTTTGGTTTTTCCTTGCATTTACTCTCATTCCTCTTTTATTTAATTCATTATTCATTATGTTGATATTTGATTGGAGGTCCCCTTTCTGATTTTCCAAACAAAACTGAATCATCAGCAATTGAAAACATTGATACATTTACTGGTTTGAGCTTCCACATACCTACATTCATTTTCTTCATGTTTGAGGATGCCTTTGCGACTGAATCCATAAATGTGATAAAAAAAAGAGGATTAGGATACAACCCTGTCTTACTCCTATATCTACATCAAATTCTTCAGATACATTTCCAGCTACTCTCACTGCACATGTTGGTTCATTGTCTTTCTCAATTTATCAATTCCCATTCTACCTTTCGGTGTATGGGTTTATTTTCCCGAGATAGTCTTTCTCCAGGAAGCCCTGTCCTGGCATTTTCTGTTTCCTTCCAAAAAAGGTTAAATTTCTATACTTCAATGCCTCTTTTATATCTTCTTCCCACTTTCTCTGAGGTCTACCTTTTGGTCTTTTACCTTGGGCTTTAGCACTGTATACTGATTTAGCTATTCTATTGTCATTCATTCTGTTTACATGCCCAAACCATCTCAATTGATTTGTTTCTATCTTAGTTTTTATGCCATCTGCTTTGGTTTGATCTCTTATTGTTGTGTTTCTGATTTTGTCCCTTTTAGTTTTCCCTACTACTCTTCTTAGATATTTAATTTCAGCTGCCTGTACTCTACTGTATTCTCTACTGTCTAAGGTCCAGGTTTTGCTGTCATAGAGGAGAGTAAGACAATAAACTGTATTGTGTACTGCCATTTTGGTTTTTGTTAACAATTCTTGCTTACCTACAAATGCCTTTCCTAGATGGTTATATATTGCACTTGCCTTTTTGGATTCTCTGGCTGATTTCTTCTCTTAGTTTTCCCTCTCAGTTAATCATTACTCTAGGTAATTGTAGCTTTGAACTTGTTCTAAATTCTCCTGCCCAATTTAAGATTTTGTGTTTTAGCTTCCTTAGTTACTAGCATTGTTTTGGTTTTCTTTCTTTATCAGTTTCCATTCTACCTTTTGGTGCATGGGTTCAGTTTCCTGAGATGATCTTTCTCCAGGATGCCCTGTCCTGGCAGTTTCTGTTTCCTTCCAAAAAAGTTAAATTTCTATGCTTCCATACCTAGGTTGGTTCATTGTAAAAACTTTTAATGGCTTCTATTAAATTTTGCTCTACGTTGTGTTGTTTTAAGGAATGCCATAGTTCATCCCTCCTCACAGTGTCAAATGCCTTTTCTAAGTCAATAAAACACAGGTGCAAGTCAACGTTTCTCTCAAGGAAATTTTCTATTATATGTCTAATTGTAAACATGTGGTCTTGTACACTTCTTCCTGGTCTAAATCCACTCTAGTGTTCTTCAATCTGATCCTCTACTCTTTTCCTTAGTCTCATTTCCAGAATCCTGGCATACACTTTTCTTGGTACGCTAAGTAGTTTGAGCATTCCATGGTTGATCCTTTCTTGTGTATCAGTACTACCGTTCCCTTATTCCAGTCGTCTGGCACCTGTTTGGACTTCCATGCTTGTTGACATATTGCATGTAGTAGTTTGCCTGCCTATGTCCCTTGGTTTTTAATCATTTCTGGACAAACTTGATCTGCTCCTGGGGGCTTTTCCTAATTTCACTTTTCTTATAGGTGTTTGGAGCTCTTCCATTGAGATATCTACATCTTCAGCTGTCTCATCTCGATTATTTGTTACTCTTAATAATTGATCTGTACTCCTTGTTTTATATGTTCTGGGGAGATAATGTAATTGTTGAAAATACTTTCTCCACGTTTCCATGATTTCGCTGTCTCCTTTCATTACTTCTCCTTTGGCGTTCTTAATTTGTCATATTGGGCATGCTTTGGTCTTTCTCATGCTCTTCATTGCTTCCCAGAACAGCTTTTGATTTCCTTAATAGCTTTCTTGAAGTCCAAACTCTTCCCACTGTTCCTGTTTTGCTTTCCTCACTGCCTCTTTTGCGATAGTGCTTTTACTCACGTAATCTATCCTATCCTCTGGTCTCTTTGTTTGCAAGTATTTCTTTCAGGCATCCTTCTTTTCTTTGATCTTCGTCTTGACATTCTCATTCCACCATGCTGTTCTTTTCCTATCTCCTTTAATTTGTTTCCTACCACAGACCTCTTCAGTACAGCTGAGGAGTGTTTCTTTATACATCTGCCACTTTTCTTCTATTGTGTTTTCCTTCAGATCCATCTGCCTTTCACTGATAGATCTTTTTATCCTGGATTGGTATATCTGTTTTACTATTGGTTTATTTAATTCTTCTATTTTGAGTTTATTAGCTTTCTTCTCTTTCCTTTTCTGTTTGTTTTCTTCAGTTAATAATCTCATTTTGGCTGTCACTAGGTGACGATCACTAAATACTTCAGCTCCTTTGTTTACTCTTGCATCCATTGTACTGTAAAAAAAGGGAGTTGCTAACTATTATGTAGTCTATGATTGACTTTTCACATCTGTCTTCATCTACTCTTGTATATTTGTGAATATGTTTATGAGGAAAAAATGTGTTAGCTATTTTCATGTTATTCTTTAGACAAAAATCTATTAGTCTGTCTCATTTGGAGAAGTTGTTGTCTCTCCTTCTTTACTTATTACTCCTCCTGATGTTTCTACATTATTGCCTACTCTAGCGTTTAAATCTCCTAAAACAATTAATTCCTGTTTGGGTTTGAGATTCTCTGCAGCTATTTGTAAATCATTTTGAAAGATATCTTTTTCTTCTTTGGTGGCATCTTTAATTGGTCCATAAGCTATTAATAATTTAATTTCTCTCTTCCTTTTGATTTAATATTTACCTCTAATAATGGGCTTATAAATTTTCAACTTTCTAGTAGCATTTCTTGCCTTTTATGCATTAGGAGGCCTACTCCTGCTCTAGCTCTATCTTTGACATCTACTCCTGAGAAGATTAAAGTATGATTTGGTCCTACATTTTCTATTACTTGTCCTTTTTCTTTGTTTCTGTAATAGCCAAAATGTCTACTTTGAATTTTTCCATTTCTTCAGCTAATTCTAACTCTTTTCCATTAATTGCTCTAACATGCCATGTTCCAAAAATCACAGTCCGTGTTCTTTTCCAGAGTCATCTTCGAAAATTCAAGCCGGGTATATCATTGTATATATTTTTTGATTCACTTTGGTTTTGGATAAGCAGGGGATTGGCCCACTGTACCTTAGGTAGATGGTGGGGCTGCCACCTTGAGGCCCCCTACCAGGCCTTGTTATTTTCTGTCAGGGTTAACTCCCTTAGCCTTTGGTCAACAAGACCTGCCTGCAAAGCAGCAGAAGACTCGTGGAGGGCGGGACCGCCTAATCGCCCTACAGGTGCCTACCTGTCCATTGCCTGACACACTATTATATGCATGCAAAACATGGATTTTAGATGCACAATGTCGCAAACGTTTAGAAGCATTTGAAATGTGGATATATTGAAGAATATTGAAAATCCCCTGGACAACAAAAGTAACAAACATGGAAGTTTTAATGAAAATTGGAAAATAATGAAAACTTATAAAGAACATAAAAAAAAAAGGCAAATGAGATTTTTTGGCCATGTGTGGAGACAAAATGGATTAGAAAAACTACCAACATCTGGATTTATAAAAGGGACGAGAGCTTGTAATGACGTTAAGACAAAACACGTCTGATATCATCACCAAGTCGGATTTTACAAAAAGCGTTGAAGACAGAACAACATGGAGACGGATGGTCAGTAACGTGTTGAATAGCGCAAGCTACCAATGATGATGATGATGAAATACTAAAAAAATCCATAAAACCAATCAACTGATATCATACATATTCGAATACACTCAGTACACTATGGATAAAGAAAACCCCAACAACAACCTAAGCCTACAAACCACAATGTCAAAACTAGACAAATTCCTTACCTGGCCTGATTTCAATGACAGCTGTGAAATGCTTCCATGCTTGCATAAGTTTTCCGGACATTTGTGCAGTGTAAGCTAAATTGATTCTGGCAGGTAGACACCTAGGATCCAAATGAAGGGCCCTCTGATAATCTCTTCTGGAAAATTCTAAGCCTCTGGCATGACCATAGTCCATGAAGACATTGCCTCTTGCAATGATGCCATCCAGGAAGAATGGTTTCAATTGTAAACATTGTGTAAAAGTCTGAACAGCTTCTTTCAGACGATTCAATCTGGTGACAGAAAAAGAAAGTAGATAGAGCTTATTGCAAGAAAAAAAGAAAAATGAAAGAAAATCAGGGAAACACTACTATTAAGCTTAGGGGGGGGGCACCTGGACTGGCGAGTTTTGGACCAAAAGGTTGATTTTATGTTCTTTGCATATTTGGGTAGAACGATCATTTATCTACAAGTTCATGGCAGAACAATGTCCATATGACGTATAATTTTTTTTTTAACAAAATATTTTGTAAGCAAGCGTAGGTAAACACAGTCAAAATTTTGACGTAAATTACCCTAACACTGACTGAGAAAATGGCAGTAAAAACCCGTATATTCGCAGTTAACCGCCAAATGTGGCAGCACGCGATATTGACCTCGTTTTCCGCCGCCAATTTACGCGGCTCCCATCGCTGTGTGATATAAGAGGTGTTGCACGTCAGTGTGTATGTAAACACGCGCACAAGCATAGGAAAAAACAAAAAAACTGGTCATTTCGGCATCTGTTTTCACTACAGTGCACATCTAAACCTAGATTTATAATCGTGTTTACATAAGTAACAATGCCAGAGACTGTGGAAAGAGTAAAGGGGCTGCTACAACAAGAGAAACCCGTCTGAAGTGTTTGTTTTGTGTTATTTTCTGTTGATTTTTTTACTTACATTTTTCGAAATGTAGTTTTTCCACACTAAAATTCTATCTCCTACGCCATTGACCGCACGATTTGTATTATATTTGGCACACAGGTTCTTCTTGTCAATGTTAATAGAATGACGTTGGTTTTTTTTTATATATTGTGAACTTTTTGAGAATTTTTTTTGTAATAAAACGCTGTTTTTGTACATTCACGATATTTTCAAAAATTCATTAAAAAAAAAAACTATCCAAAATATCGAAAAAACCCAACGTCACTCTTTAGATATTGAATGGAAAAGATGATCTGCACAGGTTTTGAGTGATTTTATTCATAATTAAGGGAGAAGATAGATTTTGAAAATTGAGTCAAAGTCCAAGATCAATGATATAGGATGACTGTATTTTGACAGTTACTCATGTACATACTAAAAGCAAAAACCTAAACTCAAAAGCAAAAAAAATCACAAATGGCCTGCTGGGGGATAAAGGATGTACAGTCGGGAAACCTGCACTTATGTGTGGATACAGTCTATAAATCCATCTTTAACTTTATCTTTATTATTTTGAATCAGCAATTAACTTTTTACTAAGAAAAAAATAGTAAAATATGAAAGAGACCCTCATTGGTAGCATTATTTGTTCACATTATTCAAGTTATTACCACTCGTCTTGATATTTAATGTATCTCCCCCCCCCACTTTGCATCTTCATCTTTGTGGTGAGATCATACTTGTGGAAACAAAGTCCCAAGGTGTGGTGGATGCGATGATCATTTGGACTGAGCTTGGCAGCAGATTGAAAATCAAACAGAGCATTCATGTAGTCTTTCTTCTCAAAGTAAAGTAGACCCCGGTTGATAAGAACCTGTAATATAATTGAAAAGAGGCAATATATGGAATGAATAATACTGCAAATAGAAGGATGTACTGAAGTTAAGTTATATGCCTTTCTGAAGTTGTAGATCATCTTTAGTTTCATATTATTACTGAAAAATGTGTTTTTCTACAAGGCAACAATGTTGTTTTTCTTCTCTGCTTTTTCTCACATTTTAATGCAAGTTTATTTTAAAAAAAAAGAAAATGTAAGAACAGAAACAGCGAGACAGACACATATTGGAAACGTTATATTGTCAGCATACAAAAGTTGTGCTCACCTTCAAACTAAGCATTGACCCCAAAAGTAGAACTATGCCATAGTCTGTCAAGGCCTTGTCATACTGATGATTTTCATGGTAACAAACGGCTCGGTTGAAATAAGGCAATGGACACTGTGTATCAATGATGGCGGCTTTTGACAAATCCAAAATAGCCAACTCATACGCTTTGATATGATACTTCAGTGAGCCTCTGAAATGAGAAGAAGATTTGATATATGTTCTTTTCAAAGTGACTTAAATAAAGAATCGGTTAATGATAGTTGGTTATTAAATAATGAAAAAAAAAGCTCTAAAATAGAATAGTTACTGTATAAAAGCAATAAGAGAGTGAATAAATAAAATACCATCTGTACAGCAAGTCTTTAAAAAACATAGATTTTAGTGAATACAGCAATCAATGGAGGCTTGGTTCTCAAAACAAAGTTCATAATAGATACGAAGGAAATGAAGAATTTTAAAAATGTTATTTATTCTAAAATATAAATAGTAACATCTAAATTTACTCTTACATTCATCATTTTAGATGTCATACGTATGAAATGAAAAATAACAACTGACAAATGTCAGAAAATTGTTGAGAGACAATATGAGATAAAAAGAGATGATGCTAAACAGAATGCAACCCTGTTCAAATTCAGACTAAGTGACTTAACTATTAACATAACGTTCTCAACCCAAAATCAAATAATAAAACAAATGAACATGAAAGCATCTATACCTGTACAAATATGCCCTCACACTCTTTGGTTGCAATTTAATAGCTTCATTGCAATTCAGGATGGCTTTGGCATATTTTCCTTTCAATCCATAGTAGCATGCACGGCTCAAATATGCCTGAAATTTAATAAAAAATGTTAACTCAAAGAAATTTAGCTTTTGTTTATTGTCAGGTTTCAAGGTGTGCCAATGTTGTACATTCTTTGAAAGTCCTAATTGTTTTTGCATATTCTATGTAATATTTACACATGAAAACTTAGGATGATAGCAATATATGAATTTTAACTCATTAGTAAAATCAACAAAACAAAAGAAACTAACTCTCCCCTCCCCCTCTCCAATCCCATCCCACCAAAAATCAATCCAACAATTGAACAACAATCATCTCCCTAAAATTGTCCTCTCCTCTCTCCCCCTCCCTTAAATACTAAAAAAAAAACAACTCTTCCCCAAAAAGACCCATAGCTAAAACTGAAGAAGCAACATACAAATGATCTTGTAAAAAATAAAAGTTCAGAGCCTGGTTTTTTTGGTGCTTACCTGGAAAATGTTAGGATTCAAAGCCAAAGCTCGGTTGAAATCTTGAATGCCTTTCATCTGTTTCATCTTGACTGGCTGCTAAACCCCTCTGATAGAAAGCCTGAGAAATAAACAAGTAATCTTTGTTATGTACATTCAGTGATAAATTTGGAACAATTACGAGTCAAAATCTGAGTGTTACTATAACTTTAGACAACTGTTCTTCCGGACTAAATTTCTATTGCCCTTCCTGATTAAGTTTCTCCAAAAGTTTTGAATTCTTTAACTATCAACTTAAATTAAAAAAGAAGTAAATTAATCTCTTCAGACTGTCTAATCAATGTGTCTGATTATTCCACAGTAAAAATGATTATGTATACAACAAGTTCATGATTTTCCAATTTGCACATTTTATTCCACGTAAATTTAATGATGTTTGTTTTCCTAATTTTCAAAATTATTTACGCACATCTGCATAAGATGAATTGAATCTGATGGCAAAGTTGAATTGTTGCAAGGCATCACTGTAATTTCGAAGTTCCATATGGCACAAACCAGACAAGTAGTGAGCATCTGCTGTTTCGGGGCCACGGATCTCTCTTTTTCCAAGGTCTCTGGTAAACATTGCAAAATGTAGACAAAACTGAAATGCCTTCTCAGATGATGACATTTATTGGTAAAACGGTAAAGAAAAAAAGAATAAAAAGGAAAAATCCTCAGTTAAATTAGCTTATAAACACTACCACTAAAAGTATTCTATTTTAATTTTTTTTTTATTACCATTTTCTCTAAGGCCTGCTTGAAGCTAGATACTGCTTCTTTGAACTGTTTGGCTTTCATGTAAGTTTTCCCCAACAGCATAAAGTATGGAGCAATAGGTTTCACACGGGAAGCTTGAACCAGAGCATCTATGGCCTGTTGTGACGAGTAAAATATATAGATAGGTGAGTGAAACAAATTAGAATGCTTGTTCTTGTTTAATTGTTTCCTGCAGAGTTAAAAATTGTCTAAAAAGAAAAAAAAGAATAAATAATAATTTGCTAAGTACAAAGGAAAATTTGACATTTTAAAATTAGTCATCAAGTTTAAAATTCAAATAAGAGACAGAAACATATATGACATTAAATTTCACAAACATAAATTAACCCTATCTATCCTTCTAGTATAAAAGAAAAAAAAGTTTTATACTTAGAAATTAATTTAGATAAAGCTGCAAACTAAAAATAAAGTTTGTCCACCCCACTCATATATTATTCAGCTGTGTAACCAAAACAGTCAATTAAAAAAAAAGAATAGTGTAAAGCTTGCACTAATAAGTAAGATAAAAAAAAATAGTATCTAATTTATACATACCTTGTCATAATTCTTAAGGAATGATTGTACAACAGCTTGCTGGGTTGGTGACCCTCCAAATGCAGTGGCAGAACTGTTCTTCGTGCCAAGTTCAGATGCGTGTCGTACACAAAAGCCTGCCAGATCGAGATTTCCAAGTTCTAAGACAAGCTGCCCCTGTATAAGATTTTGATACAAGATTTTAACATATTTCGTCATGAGCCGGTGAGTAAAATATTCATGTGTACATGTAAAAGAACAAGTTAGAGGTACAGCAATCTAATATTAAAAACATCATATTCCCTACAGGAAATAAGGTTTTTGAGAAAAACAAAATACAGTTAGCAAAACATTACTAAGGTTAAACTTCTTTTTACCATGATACAGCTATAAATTAGAACTAATAACGAAAGAGAAAAATCAATAAGACAAAACCATACTTATCTTTCATATTGTTACTTACCCTGTACATGTACAAATGATGCATATCTGGCCGCAGATGTATTGCCCTTGTAAAATCCTTCAGCGCATTTTTGACCTGCCACAGGTGTAAAATAATGAACTTTCATTCTTAATAAAGATAAGTAAATATATCAATGTAAACATTGTTCAAGTAAATCATACACCCTAGCTGCATGAATTTGTATTTGAAAATGTTAATGAACGCCAATTCTCTACTTCATTCCAAATCTCTGATGACTAATCCTCTGATAAAATAAACAGCCAGAGACATCTGCACATATTTGAGTTACAAAAGAAAACCGTACATGTATAAACTACATTAAATGATGTAAACCTGCAAGGAAATAAGTATTAATAAAGCTTCAGTAGATGTAAATAGGATATGAAGTGTAAGTATGAAAGGAAATGATGAATTTACAGAACACATCAGTAAAAAAAAACAACCCAAAAAACAAAAAGAGAAAAAAACTTTCTTCGCATGTCTTGGCAGTACTGACATTTAAACTTTTGTGTATATGTCAGTTGCAACTAAAATTAAACTCTCCATTTATCTTTTCTTTCATGCTCATCAACATTGTTTTCTTTTTCTTTTTCTTCTTCTTCATAATAACTGACTAACTCAATTCTTGATTATTACTGTCAGTGCGCATCAATAGTTGATTGAAGTGATTGAACACTGCTTCATAAAGAACTAAATCAAACAGTTGTTTTCCCTTTGAAAGCGAAAAAATTCACATCCCATCTTTAAAGTTGTCATTGTTTTGGCACAAAAATGTTCACATGTGTGAATATTTCTCATTTAAAATCAAGCAACTAATCTCAGTCAGTTGATGATAACAATGAGAATGGTAGTGATCTGAATTATTGTCTAAACGCACGATAAAACCTCAATCTAGTTCTAGGTGCTTGCAAGATCAATAAGTAACTGAAAGTATATAAGTAGGATGAGAATGGTATAATAAGAAGAGTCGATTGTTTACTATCAAATAGATAATTTCTAAATGTTATCAACTCAGGATGAACTGAACTCTTCTTCTATACTTGTTTGATAGATCTATATAAATGGCACGGTGATCTAATTAAAAAAGTTTCCTTTGCTATTTTGATTTTTCACTATGAGGTGGCTCCATATTTATGATCTGCTTAAACTGCTGAAAGAAAGAAAAAATTAATGTGAATCATTTTAGGTGTTACAGTTAGAGATTTTGTACCATCATATAAACATGGAGAAATGTCATACCTCATGAATTTTATGATAAGCCTCTGCTCTACATACATAAGCTCTTACATAGGTTGGGTCAACTTTGATGGCTGAACTGAACTTCTTGATTGCTCTGGATTCACGTACAAAGAAATAAAACAAGAAAACGAAACATTTTATAATTTCTTTTTTCCCCTATAAGGAAAATAACCAAACCAGGCTACTAATACAGTGGAACCTCTCTAATCGGGAACCTGGGGAATCGGAACGACCGGCCAATCGGGAAGAATTCTCAGGGAACGGAATAGTTTCTGTATATTTTACCCCTCAAAACGGGAAAGGTCCCTGGCTAATCAGAATCACTTTTACGGGCTTGCATTGATCATCATCACCTTTCCCACGACATGTATTGATTCCAACACTCGTTTTTTATCCCAATTTGGTTTCCGTGTTAGCAAAACATCAATTATTACACCTGCATTAGTGCTACACATATTATACATTGCATATTGTGTGCACAATGTCGCAAGTGCCAGTTAGCGACGACTCTATGCCAGACACACCAGACATCTATTAGGAAGGTATGAAAGCAGGTATTGAGCCAGACCTTGCTCATACATCTAACAATACAGTACAGTATTGACAAAGGGCAGCGCTTAGAAAGCTGTGCACTGTCATAGTCTTTTATTGCCCGCCTCATCCGTCAATCGCAAGGGTGGACACAAGAGGAGATTTAACGACACATCATGCCTTCTTGATTACGTGTCTTATCTATCTACCGTCCAAGGAAGATCGATTGTGAGTGTAAGAAAAATCTTTGATGAATGACATCTTCATTTTGATCAACTGGTCTTGTGGCTACTTGTTCGTTTAATTCTGCATTTTATCAATCACAGAAGGGCTTTGGTACCTCAAACTGCTGAGGGAAAACCAAAATCCCTAAGTCCTTGGCAAATCGGGAAACCCGGCAAATAGGGACAATTTTACAACCCACCAAGACTTCCCGATTAGAGAGGTTCCCCTGTACTAGGTAATGACATTTTCCATTTAATCTTCTTCTTCTTATGTGCCAGGTCTGTTGCAGATATCAGCGGCCATTCCTCTCCACCCCTCCTGTTCTCTGTAGCTCTCACGAAGTCACTTTGTCTACTCCGTGTTGTCCAGGCATTCAGACTTTGTATGTGTGTTATTCTCCGTCTACCCCTGCCACTCTTCCCATTGACCTTTCCTGTTATTACAGCTCTCTCTACATCATTCTTTCAGTAGACATGTCTTATAAATTTTAGTCGTCTTTGTTGTATAGTGTTCATAAATGATGCTTTTGTGCCAGTCTTCATCAGCACGTCTTCGTTGGTAATCTTTTCTTTCTACGAAATGTTCAGCATTCTACACATAAACCACAGCTCTGTGGCCTCAATTCAACTCTCCATTTCTTTATTTATTGTCCAGCACTCGCAACCATAAAGAACTAGCCAAACGTACGCCTTCAGAACGCAAATCTTGGTATCCATATGTATATTTCTGTTTTTCATGACTTGTTTCATTCTGTTATAGGTCTCTTTGGCTATTGCAATACGTCTTTTTATATCGTCTATACAATTTCTGTATGATGTAATGTTGTATTCAAAATATTTGAAGTTCTTGATTTGTTTCATAGGTTCACATTTATTTGTTGGCTCACATTTTGGTATTTGTTCCTTCTTTGTTATCACCATACTCTCTGTTTTCTTGGTGTTCATATTCAGTCCATTCTCTTCACTGGTTCTAGACGCAACGTCTAACATGGGTTGTAGGTTCGTTTCAGATCCTGCAATCAAAACAGTATCATCAGCGTAACGTATATTGTTTATGTTGCGCCATCCCATTGTTACACTGTCATGATTCTTGATGTTTCTCAGAATCATTTCACTATATAGATTGTGTACCTTGCATCTGACGAGCTGCTATCCTTGTGCTTTTGTCTTTCAATTGGAGTTCATGCTTGAATTTTAATAATTGAAGTGTGTTCTGCATCTTGTATCCTTGTTTGTTTGTTTCTTTGAAGTAACCCTCTCCACCATGGCAGTGATCTCAGGGTTTGTAGTTGAATAATATTACTAGCAAGTCCAGGCAGAACATGAAGCCTTTTACAAAAATCAAAAGCCTCCGTAAATATTTGTAAATATTGTAAAATATAGTCAATGTGTTAAAAATTGATATATATTGAGTACTCTAGATCTGTCGATACACTCCAATTTCGTTAAAAAAAGCAAAAATAGTTTCTACATCATTATTCCGAAAGAGTTTGTAGACGCTTCTCTCGGAATAATATTTCATTCGTATATCAATCAGATCAGAGCACTCTATTAAAACTTGTTTAACAGTAAAAAGACAATCACAGGAGTGACAGAAAGGTTGGTCATCATGGGTCAACAGGAAGCCCTGTATGAACCACGAATGACCAATATGTAAATATTTGTAAATATTGTAACAATGTAGTCAATGTGTTAAAAATTGATACATATTTAGTACTCTAGATCTGTCGATGCACTCAATTTCTTTCAAAAAACAAAAATAGTTTGTAGTGTCCTTGGTTGTCATAGAAACAGCCGCCATCTTGGATTTTGAGCCAATTTTCAAAATCTATCTCCTCCCTTAGTTATGAATAAAATCACTCAAAACCTGTGCAGATCGTCTTTTCCATTCAGTATCTTAAGAGTGACATTGGATTTAAAAAAATATTTTGGATAGTTTTTTTTAATGAATAAAAAAAATAATATATATATATCGTGAATATACAAAAACGGTATTTCATTACCCAAAACAATTATTTCTCAAAATTTTTGCAAGATATAAAAAAATCTGACGTCATTCTATTAACACTGACAAGAGGAATTGCGTGCCAAATATAATACAAATCGTTCGGTAAATGGCGGACGAGAAAGAATTTAGTGTGAAAAAACTACATTTCAAGAAAAATGCAAGTAAAAAAATCAAAGAAAATAACACAAAATATACGCTTCAGACTGGTTTCCCTTGTAGCAGCCCCTTTACTCTTTTGACAGTCTCTCGTATTGTTATTAATGTAAAGAGGATTATAAATCTAGGTTTAGATGTGCACTGTTGTGAAAACAGATGTCAAAATGACCATTTTTTTGTTTTTCCTCTATTCCTATGCTTGTGCGCATGTTTACATATACACTGACACACAACGCCTCTTCGTCACACAGCGATGGGCTGAAACGACGGCGGTGTCCGCAGAAGTCAGGTGATCTTAGTGTTGTCACATTTGGCGATTAGCCGCCAATATACAGGTTTTTACTGCCATCTTCTCAGTCAGCGTTAGGGCAATTTACATCAAAATTTTTGCCTACCCTTGCTTACAAAATATTTTGTAAAAAAAAATTATACATCATATGGACATTTTTCTGCCATAAACTTGTTGATAAATGATCGTTTTTTCCGAATGTGCAAAGGAAAGAAAATCAGCCTTTTGGTTCCAAACTCGCCCCCCCCCACAACACGCTCTCTTCTTTTCTATTTCTTACTTTTATCAAGTGAAATCACTAATTCTTAACATTACATTGCTCTTATTTGGGATTTTAAAAATGAATTTCAATTTCAATTTACTAAGCATAGCCATTTTTTGTTTTTGCCACCAAGCCTTGGTGAACTGTTATCGTGACACACAACAAAGTCACAAAAGGCAACGTAAGTGTTGAGGGGGCAGGTGCAAGCAAAGGCTTCACCAATCCCAGTCACAATATCTAACCAGCCACCAGCGTGCAAAAGACCACAAAAATCACCCTCATTGTGCCAATCAATGTTAACAATTTGATTTATATTCAGACACACCAACTCAAATATGTCACGAAGAAATATACTCTATTGTCATCTATCAGATATAAAAAAACACATCACATTCATAATTCACATTTTCCGTTTGAAAAATAATAGAATACATCAATGTATTAAATCAAAAACAAATTTAACTTCAGTTAATCATTAATGTATAGATTTTAGGAGTAATATATATATAAAGAAAAGAAGGTGAGTACATAGATAGTGCGGTGAAACAATATACATAAACAATAATTAATGACAAATCAGCTTAGGTTCATACACATTCTTCAAATTATCACAAATTATTCATTCTCCATCCATCAATTAAAGTAAAACAAACTAAAACAGTACAACGACACAAGAGATCACAAGAAGAATTCTTTACCTATGATAGTTCAAATGTTTTGTCATATATATCAGACCCAAGTTGACATGAGCTGCAGCTATTTCTTTGTTGAGCTTCAGAACGCTTTCAAAGTCGGGTATAGCATCTTCTGGCCTGGACATGGATAAATAATTAACTTAATAATTCAGTGGGATAAGTTTAATGGGAATGATTCAAAAACATTCATACTTCTAAATTGATAGTTAATGCACAGAACAGATTAGGTGAAACTTTTAAATAAGTCAGTCAACGGTTGTGGCAGGAAGTCATCACAGACGGCCATGTTGTTGAAACACATGCCATGTGAAAATGCAAGATTTGTAAATGAAACAGAAATTTATAATACTAAAAATTACCCTTAATAAATAAATGTTACTTTTTTCAATTTGTTGAAATGCGCATTCAAATGTTCCTATGTTAAATAAAATGAGCTAACCTTTGACACAAATGTTTGAAATGCATACATAAACTATCTTTTGGTGCAATAGTATTAAACTATGATACAAATTTTATTTCCCACAGTATACAAAAAAATGTCTGTGCTGGTTTCAAGACTTACCTAAACAGAAACCATCAAAACTGATAGGTAAAGTAAAGTATGTCAGAGTTGAGTGTAGGGGTGCAATGCGGTAATTTGCCATTGCTTTCCATACCGTCTTTATTTTCACTGAGTCTGAACAGACTTAGCTACTCATTTCATTGCTGTGTTGATAGGAGAGCAAAAAGCCCTGATAGGTAGAATAGTTTAAAAAGTATCAGTTGTATCTTACTATTGATGGGATACTCACTTGCCCAGGCCATCATACAAAATGCCACGGTGTAAGTAAGACATTACATTTTCTTCAGAGTCGTTTAGCATCAACGACACACTGTAGTCTTGTAAAGCTCTCTTTGGATGGGCCCTTTACAAAGATTATAAATGGTCAGTGAAAAGAGTTAATATTGCCATGTCATTGCAGAGAAACAGCTATTTTATCTGAGATGAAAAAAAAAATCAATATAAGAAGGAGGGGAGGAGAAAGATACATCTCTAACTTGTATGGAACACTCATTAAATGAAGTAGACACAAGATCTAAATACCCTGATATGTGAATCTATTACTTTCAAATATTTGATCATAATATCTGAGAATTTGTTTCTCCGAACATCCACAAGCAAAAACAATCCCAACCCGTCTTAAAAGAAAAATAACAGCATTTTCCTTCTTGGTCTGTCAATAAAATGCCTTTTTTTATTTCTTCAACATCTAGAAGATATTGGTAATGTTATGATTTAAGACATGCGACATGTTATTACTAAAATCTTTCAGGCATTGTAGCTGAACCATAGTGTTGTCACCTGGTTATCACGACGACACTGGTTCAAACTCCACAGCTCGCACAGTGGTTTTTTTTTTTACAACGTTGTACTCTTAAGAAAGGTACTTCACTCTGTTTTCCTCATTTGACTCAGGTGTGAATGAGTATCCAGCTATAGGTAGACAAGGATTTTGTGAGAGTGTTAGTATGAAAAGCGTAACAGGCTTGTGTACTGTATGCTCCCTCAGGAGTTGAGAAAGACTGAATGAAATGGCCTGCTGGGGTTTAAATGATGTACATTCGGTGAGCTTACACTTGTGCAGGGATACGAACAATAAATCCATCTTTTTTTAATCTTTTTATTTGTACAATAGTTCATTAAGCAGATAAAGAAAGCAAATCTATAATTTCTCTGATTTCAAATTTAGCATATTATTGTTAATGAATATAAATATCTTGGCATAATTTTTTACGAGAAGCTAGAACGGCAAAAACAATCAAATAACGTTTTAAAGAACGTAAACAAAAGTATGTATTTAATGAGGAAGCTTAATAAGTTTCAAATTGATAACACTCTAATAAGACTTTTCCATCAAGCTTGCATAAAGAGTATTATTATTTTTAGTATAACTGCATGGGGAGGGAATACAAGAGGTAGAGAAAAGAAGAAATTTAATAGGACGCTGAAACACGTAGGGGAAACTCATAAATGATGTAGAGCCGGAGAACTTTGAAGATCTGTATGTGAATCAATGCAAGATTAAACTCAGGATTATACTTAAAGACAATACCCACCCTCTTTTCTCCATACCCAAAACAAGTAGTAGAAGCGGTTGACTTATACATTTAAAATCCCACACTGAGAGATATTTTAGATCTTTTCTTCCAAATGCCATTCGAAAGTTTGACCATACCTTACTTTGAAAGCACAATAGCGTTTTGTTCACAATGTTTAAGAAATGTAAATTGATGGATGGTGAATAAATGATTTATGGTAAGTTAATGAATGTGTATGAAGATAAACTGATTCATCTATAATTATTTTTATTTTTGTTAATTTTTATTTTCTCTTTTTTTCTTTCTTTTTATGTAAATCATTTCACCGCACTATCTATTTACCCACCTTGAACCTTTGTATACTTCTCCTAAAATCTAAACATTTAATGATTAACTTAAGTTAAATTTGTTTTAAATTTAAATATATTGATGTATTCTTTTATTTTTCAAACGGAAATTGTGATAACACAAGTATAATTTCCTTTTTTAAGGATCAATAAAGATGATTGAATTGAATTGAAGTAAGGCTATCTTTCATTCTTATGAAATAACATACCTCCTCAGGATACATGCTCTTTGATAAAAGGCCTGCCAGTTGTATGGGTCCAAGTGTATAGCTGCACTGAGGTCCTCAACTGCAGGAACCCAATTGTTGAGCTTTGCATAAGCTCGACCCCGAACAGCCTTGCTGATGCATTGATTGAGTCTACTTTCAACAACTCAGTAAAGTCGTTTATTGCATTTTGCCAATTTCTGTTAAAAGAGTTGTTTTTAAATGTACTTTTTCTCTAGATATTTATCTGAATATTTTGATTGCTATTTGCTTGAAAAATGCTGTATAATACTTAACTAAGCTTAATGTGTCTTTAAGATATTTCGCCATAGATACATGTAAGGTTGGTGTACTAATAAGTTAAATATATATCGACCTGACCTCAAAACGTAGATTGTAGGAAGGTTATTCGATCCCCTCCCTCTCCCTCCCCCTAATCACCATCATAGTATGATCACATTTGGTGCACCACCCTTCAGCTGAAGAAAGTAAAACTGAGATATTATGTTTGAAACAAAATATTGATTTACAAAAAACAACTAAGAATTTCATGCAGAATTTCATACAGAGAAAGGTATTTTTCATTCATACGTACTCGTTCTCAAAGTAATACATAGCGTGCTTCATGATAGCATCAGTTCTTGTTGGAAGAATTTTCATGGCTTTGGTGTAATCCTCCATAGCCAGCAACATTTCCCCTCTCTGGTTTAAAGGACATGCAATATTTCAATGATGGAAATCTTGAACACAATGAAATCAAATTAAATCTAAATGATTGAATTAGTGCTTGTTGAAAGAATGTTATAGTTAAGGTATTTTATTCTATACTGCATTCAATTTTTTTCTCTTTGCATCAGCACTCATGTAAAAAAATGTTGCTTATTAACAGTAGAGGTTTAAGATCATCCGCTTACGAAGATGGGCCATTAATACAGATGGTTCCATCAGAATTTCTAAAGTACGTTAAAGAGCTTGAGAAGAAGAGAGAAAAATACAGACAAAAAGCTCCATCAAGATATGTTCGATATTCAGGCTAAAAATTATACTGTTCTAACTACACATCTGACGATTTTGAATTATAATCATTATTATCAGATTTGAAATCATCAATTGTACTGTTCCACAACATTTTTTATCCAACTTCAGTCTACATTGATCCAAAATTTCATCTTTGGTCTACATTTGTCACACAGTTCACCTACCTTTTTGTCTCAACTCAGGACTCTTTTATTGAGGCGTTGTAGTGAGACCGTAGTGTTGTAAGCTTGTAATCATGACAACACTGGTTCAAACCCATGGCTGGCACAGGTTGTTTTTTCCCATAATGTTGTACTCTTAGGATAGGTACTTCACTCTATTTTCCTCCCTTGACTCAGGTGTGAATGAGTACCCAGCTTTAGGTAGAGAAAGATCTTGTCTGAGTGTTAGTACGAAAAGCCTAACAGGCTTGTGTACTGTATGCTCTCCCAGGGATTTGAAAAGGACTTTGAATGAAATGGCCTGCTGGGGGATAAATGATGCTCAGTCGGTGAGCTTGCACTTGTGCTGGGATATGGACTATAAATTCATCTTTATCTTTTTATTATATTTGAAGCTGAGACCATTAGAGCCTTTGGGTTATCAAAACAAATTTATGTGTTGTAAGGGCAATATAATTCTGAGCTGACGATTTAAAGACTTCAGGTTTACTTACCCATTGTTTGTCACATTGTCTATCTATTTTCTGTACATGCATAAGAGCTTGTGTGTGGTTGGAAAAGATGATGAAGGTTGTGGAAGGGTTAAGATTTCCATAGAGGTTTTGAATGTGAATTACTCTAAATATAAATTTCAAAACAGTAAAATCCCTGTAGCTGAAGGGAAACACTTGCATCTTTCAGAGAATGAGACAGGAATTTGTATTCACAGATAATACACATACACACACACACACACACACACACACACACACACACACACACACACACACACACACAAGAATAATGTGTATATATATAAATATGTCTTAAAATTTAAAAATAATTGAGAGTGAACCTCCTCATAAAGTTGTGCTCTCTGGTAGAAGGCTTCATGATCAACTGGATTGGATTTAATGGCTGAAGAATAATTAATTACGGCCATTGTGGTATCTCCTTGTTTCTTATATATTTCTGCCCTGGAAATGAATGAAAAAAATCCCAATGTACGTCTGATAACATTAAGAAAAAAACAAAACAAACAAATTGCTCTGATTGAAAAAACTTTGCTTCTCTCATATTTTCAGATTAAAAAAATAAATAATTAGGAACCAGATTGGTCGTTTATAAATTTTAATACAAAATGGACTTAATTGATTTAAAAAAAAAATTAACATCAGTTAAATTCCTTTTTGTGATGTAAGAAGATCAAGATATTGATGTGACAGCTGCAGTGTAGTTTCTTCCCTATATTTTACAATGCATTGCTTGTGATAGTGGTTGCATGCATATGTTTTGTATTTGTTAATATTTAAAGATGATGATGATGATGATGAACTTCATTGTTGTTTGAGTATTGGTGAAAGAATGTGAAAACCCCCACCCCACCCAAACCAACTACTGTGGTGAAAGATTGAAAAATCATACTAGATTCCATTACTTTCCTCAATTCAGATCAAGTTTCTTTACAAAATTATTTCATGTGTCATCGTTGGGGACACGACTATGCCAGATTTTTCTATATCAAGACACATAAAGATTCTTATTCTGGTTTTGAGAAATACTCACATTGACCTGTAAGCTCCCGCGTGATTTTATTCTTTTTCATGATGTAATTGAGATCATCTAGAGCAGCTGCCTTTCTCTCTTGAAGAATGTACAACAGATGTCTGTGCCAGTAGGCATCCAGGAGATCAGACTCCATGCTTATTGCTCTGATTAAATATTTACGTCATTGGGAAAAAAATAAATTGTGAAAAAAAAACTCACACAAAACTCACACGAAATACTATTCATGTAACCTTAATGTATATGAAAACATGGAGTTCAAAAAGGGCAAAGAAAGTTATTTTTCTCTTTCTGTCTCTATCTCTCTCAGCCTGCCTGTCTATATGTCTCTCTCTGTCTCCACTTTTGTCGCTATGTCTCTAAGTGTCTCTGTCGCTATATCTCTCTGTATCTGTCTATCTATGTATCTCTCTCTTTCCATCAGTGTATATATATATCTGTCTGCAGGTTTGTTTATCTGTCTGTCTATCTTTTCCTTTGAAAAAAATATTCTGATGGTCAACATTAAAGGTAATGAAAAAGTTGGCAGGAAATTTCTTAAATGTGAAACAACTTCAGGGTTAATCACAATTTTAAATAGTGCCATCAATGGCCGAGTGGTTAGGCTGCTAGACTGAGGATCATGAGGTCCCGGGTTCAAATCCCAGCAAAGCTACCTCTGATGTTGTGTTCCTTGGGAAAGACCTGTGACACATATTTTCCCCACTCAACCCAGGTGCAAATGGGTACAAGCATTAGCTTAGGAGTAAAAATCTGCATCAGACTAGCGTCCTGTCCAGGAGGTGATTATTATCATCTGTTCCCCTTCATGCTATTGAAACCGGGATAAGCTCGGGCTCCTGGGCCACAAATGCCTTGAAGGAACTCTCACACTTTTAAAAGAAATGGGGACGTAATGTTAAACATAAATCATCTTATTACACTCTCACCTATCTAGATCCTCTTCAGCTTTTTTCAGCAAGCCAATCTGAAAATTCAAATAAGAATAAAAGGGTACAATTTTTAAAATGGATCAAAATCATGACAGACCATAAACGTACAATCTAGAAAATTCATCTTACCTTTCTATACAAAGCACCACGTCGGCAATAGTCAAAGGCAGTGGGGTTATGCTTCAAATTAATTTGTTCACACAATTTGTCAAGTTCCTCTGTTAAAATCTGTGTGAATGGCAAGAAGGCAAATATTATAAATGCTGCAAAGGCCAGGTTTTATCTTCACAAATCACCTGACAGTTTTAATGCGTTTGTTGTTTTTCCTCGTAGAAGTATAATCTGTTGCAATAATTCTTTGACAGAACATTTTTTTCCTCAACATTATATATTTTTGGGGGGTTTAAAATTTGTTATTGGAAAAATGGCTATACGGTTTTAATAAGACATCAGGATTATAAGTTTACTAAAAAAAAAAGATTCAATTCATCCTGATTTCATACAGCTCTAGCTACTTTACTAATGATCCGATCAGACAATATTTACAAACCTGATAGATTTCTGCATTTTCTGGTGTGTCCATTATTGGATCAATGGCTTCTACATCTTGTGACATAATGTCTGAGATAACATCCTTTTTCCTGTAATTATGAATAGCAGGAACATGAGAGAACAATAACGTACAAATGATAGTTATCAATTTATATGAAAGAGTTTATGAATGAGCCGTAACACATTAACCCTTTCAATGCCAAATATTGATAAAATTTCATTTTAATAGGAAGACAGTATTATCATGAGCATATTATTTTTATTTTATTGGTGTTTTAGATAGATTACTCAGTGATCCTGAGGCAAGGTGTCAGCCTCTCAACCCAAAGGTTATGGATTCAAGCCCCAATGGTTGAAAATATTTTGTTATAGTAAAATTCATCCCCCTGATCATGGTCGGTGGATTGACGCCTAGTCCCATCGGAGATGCACGATAAAAAGGAGGTCTTTGTGCATGTTAAAGATCCTTTGGTTGTTCACAAGGCAGTTCAGGCAAAATAGGAAATCTTACCAAAACCCCCAAGATTACTTTAGTTGTGGATGTAGTGAAATCAAATCAAATCAAACCACTTATTATGCTCTATGTGACTTAAATAATGATGTCAGTTTGAGTTTGAGGCAGTCATTTCTACCTTTCAAGTCTGACCTCGACTATAAGCGCCAACTGCTGGTCAAATTTCCTCGAATCCAGCACAGAAAGAGTTAATCTGAGACAGTATTATGAGGTGTATAAACTGACTACATGAAAACCCTCACATGAAATAAATGAAATGAAAAACGTCTTACGACTTTTTTTCTTTTTTAGCTTCCTCCTGGTTTTCTGAATGGTCTTTTCCCTGTTGCTCAACATCCTCTTCTTCACCTTCAGATCCTTCTGGTGTGGGTGGAAATACTTCATCAAACCACTTATTCCAAACACGACGCACCCATTCTCTAACATCTTCATCTTTCCTGTAGAAGAGTTATCAGGAATTCAATTCAATGGTAAATTATCAAGCATAAAAAGCAATTTTTACTAATGGTAGCTCAGTTGGCAGAACGTCTGACTACCGCCCAGGAGGTCCAAGTTCAATTCTCAGTACAGGCCAATTTTTCTGGCCTTCCTGTTGACCCAGAAACGAAGTGGGTAGCTAGGTCTATTCAGACTCGGCAAAATTAAGGCGGTGTGGAAAGCAATGGCAAACTACCACATAATGCTGTATGCCTAAAAGATGAGAACTCTTCTCCTGGCTACCCTATGCTCATTTTACTTTATTTTACTTTTAGCATCCAGTTGCCAGGTACCCTGCTTTGCATTCTGGGATTCTGATGTGTTAAAACACAAAGCATCCCAGCGGAGTGCCTGATGGTGGAATGCTATCTAGGCAAGCTCAGTTTGAGACAGCTAAAGTAGCGAGGACTTTGTAATGTTTTTTAAATTAACATAAGGTAAAGATTTTGCCTGAATTCTATAAACTATAAATTTGTATTCAACCATAGAAGTGTTTGCTTACAAGTAAAACAGTCTACCTAATTCATTATAAAACAATTTTCTTTTTTTCTCAGCTACTTTCACATGTAACTTAAGATAAAAAAAGAAAATTACTGTAGACATCTCTAGGTGAAGCCTAGTTATTTCTACCTGAAAGAAAGAAAATAATATCTAGTATAGCACGCTCATAAAAGTAGGAAAGAGTTTTCAGCTCTCAACTTACGGCATCCTTTTCTTTTTCTGATAATCTTGAAAGTTGAATAAATCTGGGAGACTTGCACGATGAGTTCGTATATGCCTGATGAAAAGTAAGATAGATGTTTTCACAGGCCAAACAACATTTTCATTAAAAAAATTACTAGTCATTTTATATGTGACTTATTCCAATCATAGGTTCTAATCTTTCAGAGTCGGGGGGGACATTGTAACCCAGAGGCAAGACGTCAGCCTATTAACCAGAAGGTCATGGGTTCAAGCCCCGCTGAGGGCTGAACAATTTTCTCAAGCTTTTTCAAGTAAAATTTATCCCCCTGGTCCAGGCAGGTGGATCGACACCTAGTCCCATCAGAGATGGACAATAAAAAAAAGAGGTCCCGTGTGGAGATCACAACATTTGGTGCACGTTAAAGATCCCTTGACTGTTTACAAGGCAGTCCGGGCAAAATAAAAAAAAAATCCTTCCAAAACCCTCGAGATCACCTTAGTTGTGGATGTGGGTAAATCAAATCAAATAAAAAACCTTGCAGGTTGTAAAGGCTTAAAAATCAAACTTTTATTCTTGAATTTCTCTTTTAGAATAATCTATGAGAAAGTAACAAATTTATATCTGCATCTATATCTATATCTATATCTATATCTATCTATCTATCTATCTATATATCTATCACACCCACATATACACACATATCTATCTATCTATCTAAGCATAACGTGTAAAAATAGTATAATTATAGTATTATATCTATAAGTCTATATAATACATGATTGTGTCTGTAAGCATGTGCACATCTTTGTCTTTGAATGAGTAGATCTTACATCTGGTTTACGTTAATTGAGGTATTTATGCACTATAGTGTAATATTTCTCAGGAACTAATGAAACAGACTTATACTGATAAGAATTAAACAGTGTCTCAAATAAAGACTTTGAATGTTTGGTACATTTACAATATATGATATATGACACCCTTACCATAAGTAATCTTATACGATAGTTAAACAACGTTATTCATTTGGTAAATTTATGATATCTGATATATGATCATATATTGCATCAGAGAAGAAAATCTGTTTACATGCATAAAAGTGAATAAAAGTATAGGTAGATAAATTCTGTACAGAGACGTAAAAATTAACGATTTCATGCCCATACATGTATAATAATATAAATCACATAAAAAAAAAAAGCAGTTAAAAGTAATTACTTATTGTATCACAGATTCCGATATAAATTATAATTATACTATACACAGATCATAAAAAATTAATTTTAAAATTGGGTAACAAAGTTTGGTCTTAAAATTATCTTTAAATTTTCATTCACTTTAACTTTATAATATGTATTATTCAAAAATTCTTATGCCTGTTGGTAAGAAGGAATTTAGGTGTTTTCCATGGGGCAATAGAGAACATAGAGGTCTATACACAGTATATAAGAAAAAAAGTGATAAGATAGGAATAACAGGGTGATAAAAGCTAGAAAGGGTTGAAAAAAATCTTGCAGGGGACTAAAAATACTGGTATGACAAACTCACCATGGCACTCGCAGTTCTCTCTCTATCATCCTGTTAAGCTTTGGCAAGGACTCATGTCTCTCTAATTTTGCGGCTGGTTTATCTCTCAAGAATTTTTCCACAGCCTCAATTCTTGCCATGTCGACGGGCTTGAATCCCTTCTTCTTTTTCTTTCTACTGATTCAATGAAGAAAAAAACCCAACAATATTAATTAAAATGTGTACGTCTTCATACATGCCAGCGATAAGTTGTTTCAAAGGATGGGGTTTCATTTATCAATTGCTGATAAACTAGTGTTGATTTAGATATTTTCATAAAATACTTTTCACATAACTTTCATGCACTATCAAAAAAGAAATGCGCCAACAGGGACTTACTTTTTAGGGAGTATGACATAGTTCCTTCCAGCTAGCAATGCTTTTTCTGCTGGGGTAAGTTCATCTTTGGCTGTAATAAAGAAAGATAGAATTTAGATTGCGCACGTAAGTAAAACAGGTAACATTTTTTGTTTTAAATATTATCACTACAAATTATGTATCAAATTAAAAATGAAATCATACCAAAAAATACAGAAAAAGAATTTAAACAGCATATCAAAGGACAAATGAATAACAATTATTGTGACAAATGATAGGAATCTAATTTACTATTTTATATGCAAATTTTAACCTAATTGTTCATAACAGTCACCAATAATAACAGATTCATTATGACAAAATGAGAAAAATAAAACCATATAACAACCCATCGTAGCAATATCAGTAGATCACTTAATGCAAAGAAGACAATATCTTAATATACCCTTTTTTGTAGGCTGGGGTACTATAAAATTATCAAACACATCAGTGACAGGAATGGTGACCACCTGGAGAGAGATAAAGAGTGACATGCTTAAAATATATATAGTATGTATGGGTATGGGGATATGTGTGTGTGTGTTTATGTGTATGTGTAGCCAGTATTCATTTGATAATGAGTATCACTACTACGTGTGTATACTATACATACATTTTTTTTTTTTATAAACTTCATTTATCAAGGAGTTAAAAAAACACACCCAAAGGGAGGATTGATTTTTGACTTGAAAGAGTAAATCTCTTGTATATGTCTTTTAACTTCACGCAAAAAGAATATAAAAAAATAGCTACATTTATTACCAGAGAGTCTGGGGCATAAATCATCTGAAAAAATAAAAGAAGGGAATCAAAAGGCTGAGAAATCGGTGAACAAGGATTTGCATAACCAGAAATGAGAGCATGAAAATAAATTGAATTAGATATGATAGGCTTAAAGCAAAATTGAAAGACAACACCATAAAACAGGTCCAAATAGGTCCAATTCAATAAGACGTACCTACAATTTCAATATTAATACGATCATTATTTACTTACTGTCTCAGGTTCCTCCATTTTCTCCAGTTCATCAAATGCCTCCTGAACTCGTATCTGCTTTTTAGCCTTTTCAAGTAACCTCTTCTGCTCTGAAATCTTAATTCACATATTCTTGTAATGACCAGTATTCAGCAGTGTGAATAAAAAAAAATTATCTAAAAATTTGATACAAAGTAGGATTCGCAAAAAGCAAGGTGTTATTTATTCAAAATGTAACAAATAATAAAAATTCAACATTTAATTTATTGAATATATGTACAAAATTAATTTTCCATTAATGCTACACATTTGTAATACAATGGTGACAAATGGGTACAAGATAAAAAAGCAGCCCTTGATATAAATATGATCTTATGCAATCTTCAGAGAATGAAATGAGAGAATTGATGATTCTTCATATGACTTACTTCATACATGGCTGTATTGAAATCCTGGGGGATGATCAGTGTATCATCATTATCACCGATTTGATTGGGTGCTGTCCTTGGGCGCCTAATGAGAGAAAAAAACCCCACTGTGACATAATTAGAAGCAATTGAAAATACTTAAAAATGATCTTTCAATGAAAATAGGTTGGCCTTGGTGGCTGAGTGGTTAGGTTGTCGGACCTGTGATCATGAAGTCCCGAGTTCGATTGCTAGCAAAGCTAGGTCTCATGTTGAGTTCCATGGTGAAGACACTTAACATGCATTTTCCCAACTGGACTCAGGTGCAAATGGATACAGACACTAGCTTGGGAGTAAAAACCTGCGCCAGACTGGCATCCTGTCCAGGGGGTGATTATTATCACCTGTTCTGCTTCCTTTGCGTGTTCTAAGAAAGTTAAAATCAAAATGAAGCGTTACTTCTTTTCCCACATTTGAAATGTGTCCCTTGTAACATTTTGTGGTAAAGACTAAAGAATCATAAGCAAAGTAAAGTGTCACTGCTATTAAGCAATGTTGTGAAACAGTTTCTCCTATGACCTCTTGCGATTAATGAGAGATAATAGGAATGAAAGACATGATGACTGTCTCTGTTAATATTTCCTTTTCATGATAAGTTATAGCCTTCCTTTACTCACTTCTTTATTGCAATCCTTCATCCACAGATCTGTATGCATTTCATTTGTTTTATGGAAACATCCCTCATTAAACGTATATAAAAAAAACAAAAATGTTCAACCAACAAAAATCTCTTTCACATCCCACCAGTCCTACCAACAACTCCCCCTCCCTCCCCCGCCCCCACACATCCACATCCCACCAGTCCTACCAACAACTCCCCCTCCCTCCCCCTTCCCCCCACACACGCTCAAAATCCAGTCAAACCTGATTTGTACTTGTTCTTTCGACTTTGCATTCATCTCTGCTTCATTATCTGGTTCTTCTTTTGTTTCACCTTCCATAGCAGATTCATCAGTAACAACAGTGGTACCGGTCTCGACATCATCTACATCATCAGGCTCTGCAGGGTCAGTACTCTCATCAATTAAATCAGGCTGCACTTCCAGTTGTTCCTCTAAAATACATGACACAATGATAAATATCAATTAATGTATCTCATGGGGGGAAAACGATATAAATATTGTGATGTGAGTAAATTTGATCTTGTCATATTTTGTTTTTACTCCCTTTTTTGTTGTTCACTTAAGGCCGTCCGCTTGCTTAGTCATCAGACTTTGCAGTGTTGGCAGTCTTCCCGATTTCTGTGCAGAACATTTTTCAGTCGCTGTGATTTGTAGCAATGTCTCTGATTTTCTGGAGATTCTTGAAAGATGTTAGCAAGAGGTCGTTGTTCGGCATTTTTCATATTTTGTGTGTCTGTTTTAATTCAACGATTGTTATACCATATCACAGCATTATGGATACATCTTAAACCACTGAGTCTAACCAAATGATTATTGCTCCAATTTTAACTCTCCAAGAAAATGCTTTGCTTATTTGGAAAATGCTGCAATGAATTTTCTTTTGACTAACACATTGGAGCAAATATTGCAATGTGTGATAAAGTACTTGCCGCATAGGAGTCAGCCCTGCTTCAAAGCCCCCTTGGTCGGTGAAAAAGAATTTTCACAAGCTAACTCTGACCCTCATAACACCCAGTGAAATAAATTATTGCATAAATCATGCAGATCTATTTCTTTTGTCTCTCAGGAGCCAGTTTTAAATTAAAAACCACTATATTGCATACATGCTGAGATAGAGATATTATTTGACTGCTAGGTGCAAAAGAATTACCTTCTTCTTGTTCATTTTGGCTGTACATGGCAAGATTTTCAGCTGATCTGTGCCTCTTGAAGGTCGTTCTGTAGAGCAAAAATAACAATGAAAAAAAAAAAGAGCCTGTGCAAATTTTATCCCTCACTTAATTTAACTGATGAAATTATCTGATCCTTTGCTTTACTGGTTGAAAAATAAAGTGAATGAAAGAATGCATGCAATTAATCAGTAAGTAGAAGCTGACCCCAAGAATGATGGCCCTGTTCAACTGATTCAACTGAGTGTAATAGTAGATTCTTCAAAAGTTAGGAAAGTCAGGCAAATAAGAAAAATGGGTTCTATGATAAATATTTACATGTTTGTTTGTTTGTTTGTTTCATTGCAATTTACCCTATTTATCACATGCAGTGATTGCAGGGTGCAATAAGGAGAAACAGCAAGATAGCAGACATGTAAAAAATAGAAAGGAAGGAAGTAGGATCTACTGGTAGTTCCCGCCAACTGTCCACAATAAACTTATGTGACACAATAAACTTATGTGACACAATAAACTTATGTGACACAATAAACTTATGTGAGACATCCTCTTTGATTCCTTATTTTTTCCATACAGAAAACATGTACGAATAATGAGAGACTATATACATGAATAAAATAATATCTAAACATTGAGATATAATACTCTAAAAGAAAGACATACAGAAAGAGTGAATAAGACCAAAATACATGAATAAAACACCACTACCATACACACATAGGGGACTCGATCGTCCAGAGACAAGGTATCGGCCTCTCAACCCAAAAGGTAATGGGTTCAAATTTTTTCGAGTAAAATCTACCCCCTTGGTCCAGGTGGATCAACACCTACTTCCATCAGAAATGGACGATAAAAAGGAGGTCCCTTGAGCAGATTATAACACTCTGTGCACGTTAAAGATTCCTTGGCTGTTTACAGGGCAGTCCGAGCAAAAGTAAAAATCCTACCAAAACCCCTGAGATCACCTTAGTTGTGGATGTGGGTAAATGAAATAAAATCAAAAGCCATACACATAAAGAAAGTAAATTAACCTTTCCATAGCCTCTTTGTCTTCTTTAGAAAGTTCCTCTTCTTTTTCTTCCTCACTGCTGTCACTTTCCTCATCTCCTCTTGTTGGAGCTTTCACATGTCCAAATTCATCAAACTCTTCTATCTGGTACTATTGAGCAAAAATTAATAATAAGACAAATTTTTTTATCTTAAACCTGAAGGATACTTTGAATATAAAACAAATCCAATAATACAATTTTTCCCCCTCAGAATGATTGAAACGATTGCACATACTATCAAACTTATTTTTTTCGACCACTGTCATCCCCTGGCTTCCCAGATCACAATATCCAAACCGTCTAGATGACCCATCATAATTACAAGTCTACCCATTGATGCTAGCCTACAGTCCATTGAACATGAACAAAGACAAATTAATTCAAATTTGTCCGTTCCTAGTTTTTAATTTTCCACAGGGTTGAGAGAAATGGCAGAACATTTTCTTAAGCTAACATGTTCAGGTCCATTCAATGAAATAATGATCAAAGTGGTTAAAATGTTTTTCCTTAGTGTTTTTGACTATGCCCACATCTACACAAAGTGTCTCCAGTATGAATGAAAACAAACCTGAGACACAAAGTGACTCTAGTGTGAATGAAAACAAACCTGAGACACAAAGTGACTCTAGTATGAATGAAAACAAACCTGAGACACAAAGTGACTCCAGTATGAATGAAAACAAACCTGAGACACAAAGTGCCTCTAGTGTGAATGAAAACAAACCTGAGACACACAAAGTGCCTACAGAATGAATAAAAACAAACCTGAGACACAAAGTCCTCCAGTATGAAGGAAAGCAAACCTGAGACACAAAGTGCCTCCAGAATGAATGAAAACAAACCTGAGACACAAAGTGCCTCCAGTATGAATGAAAACAAACCTAAGACACAAAGTGCCTCCAGTATGAATGAAAACAAATCTGTGACACAAAGTGCCTCCAGTATGAAGGAAAACAAACCTGAGACACAAAATGCCTCCACTATGAATGAAAACAAACCTAAGACACAAAGTGCCTCTAGTATGAATGAAAACAAACCTGAGACACAAAGTGCCTCCAGTATGAATGAAAACAAATTTGTGACACAGTGCCTCCAGTATGAAGGAAAACAAACCTGAGCAAAGAGCAAATCTCTGACTATACCAGAAGAAGCGCCAAGCTTTGGGGGAGCTGGATTCCAGTACACTTGAGATTCGCTATTTGCCATGGCGACTGGTTCTCCAGTAAGGGCCATATCTGCAATATTCTGTTAGGTTTAAAAATATAAAAATAAAAGTCAAGGCTTCTTAGTGAAAATATTTCAGGTGAATCATAATAAGAACAGTCTTGCACTTAAAATAGCATAGAAGTCTAAAAAGGCATGAAATGCTTTTCACCAAATATTACAATATTTGCTGATTCATTCTACATTTACTTTTAAATTAACATTAAGGCACATGAATATAGTAAGTACAGTGCATGTGCAAGTAAGGAGTAACAAATGGGATTTGTGGCTAGAAAAAGGAGTTTGTTAACTTTGCTTTTAATGTTCAGGTAAAAAGAAATAATACTTCAGTGAATTGATAGTTAAAAAGAAAAATAGTAATAAATAGGAATAGAGAGGTCTATGAGGAACAAAAAAACTCATAAAACAAAAAAATAAGAGATAAAGATGGATTTATAGTTCACAAGCGCAGGCTCATGATTATACAACATTTTAAGACAGTTTAATTTTAGAGCTGTGCGGCCTTAGTCAGCAATAAAGCAGAGAAAAAGAAAAATGAGAGAATAAGGTTTGATCTTTGATCTAAAGGTGGTGGAAAGTAGCCAATTCTTTTTATTTGGCCTCTGGAATTATTTGTTACTTTTGTTCTTGTGTAAATACCACAGAATAATAATAAAGAGATAAGCATTAAAAATGCTTTTATGATAAAAAAATAAAAAATTTAGAATCAGCAAATGCGACTCAGATTTTCCATGATCAAATTTAAGATGTGCTGCAGAAATATGTATTAGAGGAATAGAAAAAAAAGAAGAAAATGAAAAATAAAAATCGAATAAAAAAAAATCAAAGGAGGAACTTGAAAAGAAAGAGGCAAAGAAAGAAGACACTGTCTGACACTGGGCAATATTAGACAATAATAAAAGAGAAGAAGAGGGGGAGGATATTCTTAAAACATTGAAAATTATTAGATATATGAACTCTGAATAATGTTATGAAAGAATTGTTGATTAAGAGAAGGCCTCACCATATGTTGCTGTAGTGTCTCTGTTAATGAGCCAGTTCCAAAAACATGCCTATTAGCGTCTGAAATGATTCTCTCAGCTGCTTCATCGTATCTTGTGTCTGAATTGGCAGATGAGAGATCCCTCTCATATAGTGTTGGCTCCCCTGGCTTAAACTAGATGAAATAAAAACAGATAAAGCTTGATCCTTCAAAAAAGAGGCACATTTCTTTGATATTATATCCTTTTTATTTCAATCTCCTATTCTACATCATACTTATTTCAATCTCCTATTTTTTCATTTAAATATAAAAGGCTGCTTTAGTTTCTTATCATATCAACTTTTGAACCAAGACAGTATTTGAATTCATTGAAGAAAGATTGATTCCCTGTGATGGAAGAAAGTTTTGTTTTACTGTTGCTTATTCATCGATTTCTGGTCATTACAATATAAAGCCTGCGTAACCTCAGTACTGTATACTGACTCAATCTAATAATGGTACTTCATATCGCCCATACCCAAATCATAAGCTTAAAGTGTCTTTCTCTGTTACATGTGATTAAAATGGAGTTTCAACAGCAATTTGATATTTTGATCTAGGAAGCTAGAAAAGAGAAGCTGTCAAAATACAGTCATCCTATATCATTGAAAAATTTGTAGCGTCCTTGGTTGCCATAGAAACGGCCGCCGTCTTGGATTTTGACTCAATTTTCAAAATCTATCTCCTCCCTTAGTTATGAATAAAATCACTCAAAACCTGTGCAGATCGTCTTTTCCATTCACTATCTAAAGAGTGACGTCGTATTTTAAAAATATTTTTGATAGTTTTTTTTGTTGAATTTTTGAAAATACTAGATTCTATATAGATCTATCGTGAATGTACAAAAACGGCATTTTGATTACAAAAAATAATAATTTCTCAAAAAGTTTACAATATATAAAAAAAAACCCAACTTCATTCTATTAACATTGACAAGACGAACCTGTGTGTCAAATATAATACAAATCGTTCGGTAAATGGGGGACGAGATAGAATTTTAGTGTGAAAAAACTACATTTCGAGAAAAATGCAAGTAAAAAAATCAAAAGAAAATAACACAAAATACATGCTTCAGACTGGTTTCCCTTGTAGCAGCCCCTTTACTCTTTTGACAGTCTCTGGCATTGTTATTAATGTAAAGAGGATTATAAATCTAGGTTTAGATGTGCACTGTTGTGAAAATAGATGTCAAAATGACCAGTTTTTTGTTTTTTCCTCTATTCCTATGCTTGTGCGCATGTTTACATACACAATGACGCGCAATACTTCTCATATCACACAGCGATGGGCCAAAGCCATGAACGGTGTTGGCAGAGACCAAGTAACCTCGGTGTAGCCATATTTTGGCGATTAACCGCCAATATTTGGGTTTTAACTGTCATCTTCTCAGTCAGTGTTAGGGTAATTTACTTCAAAATTTTTATTGTTTTTACCTACTCTCGCCTACAAAATATATTGTAAAAAAAAAATTATACGTCATATGGACATTTTTCTGCCATGAACTTGTAGATAAATGATCGTTCTATACAAATATGCAAAGAACAGAAAATCAGCTTTTTTGATCCCAAACTCGCCAGTCCAGGTGCCTTATTAAAAGCACCTGTAGTTTTCAAATTACCATTTACCCCTATCCATTATATGTGGTGATCTAAACTCATACAACAAAATAAAACAACATGACCCATGACTACAAAACATGGATATTGCATCAATTTAATATGACACTCAATTTTATCCCTGAATTTTGTGAGCCATGAAAGGAAGGACTGATTATGACATCAACCTCAGCCTATGTAAATATTCAAGTGACCTATCACGGTATTTTTTACAGTTCATTTATATTTTGCAACAAATGAAAGAAAACAGTTACATCTCCATGAATGAATATTGATATTGATTTGTTATAGTAAGCAAATAAATCATAAAATGATGTAAAAATTAAAAAAAATTAAAGTAGAGAGAGAGAACCCGAACCCCCCCCTCCAACGCTGAAACAGACTGAACAAACAACATCATTTTTATTGCTTTTACCTCACCTGTATTTGTTTTCTTTCGACTTAACAGTAAATCATTGAAGTAAAAATAATCACCCGATATGGTTGATCTCCCTTGATACTGGGATATTTGTCTGGTGTGTGGTATTTTCTACCTGCATGCATCAACTTATCAGGAAGCTGGAACTCTGAGGTCATTGTACAAAAATGGTGAATATTACTGGGTTGTTGCGGCTTGTTAGGTTTCTTTATGGAAACACCTTCTTGTACGTCTGCTGGCGCCCACGATGAGAGCAAGGACAGAGATGAAGGAGGCATGGCAGATTTATTTGAGGGTTTTGGTTCTCCAACTCGTTCATGAATGTCTTTAATCTCTCCTTGTACAGAAATAATATCTTCAGCAGTTGCCACAGGGGGTGCTAACAAGTCCTCCCAACACTGGAGATTAAATTATTCATTGAATTACTTAAAGTTTATTGTTTTATGATTTAAGATAAAAGATAAACTAATTTATTCTCATTCGCCAAATACATTCTTTGGTGAAACCCCCCCCCCCCAAAAAAAAAACAAAAAAACAACAACAACAAAAAAACCCTAGTCTGAATACTTCAAGTGAGGTAGAATTAGAAACATGTTCAGGACAAACATTTAAAAAAAAAAAAGAATTCAAGTCAGTTGATAACATGTGGGAAACATAAAACTTGTGATTAATACAATCTCCCTTATTTGTAAATTTGCTTAAAATTTAAACATTTGCAAGCGACTTTACCTTCCAATGGTAAGCAAAGTGTGCACTATTACCTGCTGAATATCCATTACAATGGACATTTCTTCAAAATCATCAAATTCTTCATCTTGTTCGGCATCCTCTTGATATTCATTCTTTGAAATAAAAATCAGGAAAAATAGTTAAATATTTGTATGAAACATGTTTTTCTACTCCATGCATGAAATCATTGAAATTTGCCATAAAAGAAATAAGGTGAACTGGTAAAAAATGTGAGTAAAAGTACTTGTCGATCTTTGTGTGGGAAAATAATGATAATAACTGATTAATTCAAATCTTCAGTAATCCTGTTAGTGCCCATGGTTTTGAACTTAGCCACAAGCTGTTAATCCAATCTTGGTTCTCATGTGATGTATTCAATTTTGTTGTTTAAAGTCTTTAGCGGCGCTATTGCATAATTTTTGTTGGCAGAATAGAGATTACAGTTTTACTGCTTCCAGCAGCTTTTTAATAAATAGCATGTGAATGCATTTCCTTTCTTATTTCAATTGAAAGCTTTCATGATTCATTACCTCAGCTATTTCAGCCATGGCAGCATATGTTTCAGTTGTCCTTGTGGTCAGAGACAAAGCTGATGGAAGTGAAAAAACAAGAGTTAACCATTCATTTTTCTCTCACAAATTCTTAAAAATTCAACATCAATCTGAATATCACCTAATTGACTATGATGTTAAATCATACATCAGTGCTTAGTAATCTGAGGAGACAGCAGATTATGTATCACCACTATCTTTGTTTGGAAATGGGGGTGATATCAGTGAAACATAAGAAATTGAGATAGAAAACATTAACTTAAACTATTCTCATGGAGCAAAGCTTTGTCCCTATCTTTTTTTCCTTTGTGAATTTTAAAATAGCGCAACTGAAATAATGTGAGAGCTCAAATCTTTTAAAGCTTCGGTTGTGAATACAAAGTTTCTATAATTTGAAAGCCTTTTACTTTTAATGCAATTTCAAAACTCAGAATAGTCATTATACAAGGCTCTGTGGTCTACCTTCTCCTTCTTCCTCAGTGATAAGTTCGGTGACCAGATTTCCATCCTTCATAGATTCACGGAAAGTATCTGTTGGAAAGGAAAAAGATACTACCATATTGTTTCGCAAAATACACACCATGTACAGAAAAGGAAATAAAAGAAATTGTTCAAACTTCTTCGTTGTATTATAATTCATCACAAGTACCGTTGCTACTATATAAGGTAAGTAAGAATTTTGAGTGCATCTAATCTCTTAGCATAATTATATATACCTGCTGACACAAACATAATGTGTATATATGTATGCGTCAGTATAATACAACAACATACACTCTACACTCTCATACAAGCTTGATCAACTTAAGGCTAGTTGACTCTATAGAGTTGAGGTTAACTCTCTTCATTACAACTACGTGCATTCTCAGAATAACGACCAGTCTCAGCAATGAGAATAAATGCATTTGGTCCGAAAGATTATACAACATATATAATTTTGTGACCAACTTCAATGTAATGCAGTCTTAATGTGCTTTCGTTGCAAGGATTCTACTTAATGTTTTTTGAAAATTTTTGCTTTCAAAAGACAGCAAACACGAAAAATGTTAAGAGAAAAAACTTTTTCAGCATATGTTACTCTGACCAACTTCAATATAATAAAAAAAGTTTTTATACATTTCTTTAGTAAAATTAATTAAAAAACATAATTTAATTTTCTTTTGCCATTAACAATAAGTCATTACAGGAAAAAATGTCTTAGAAGAAACTTCTTTGAGCTTTTGTTGTTCTGAAAACTAAATTTCAAAGGGATCTTTGCCTTTAAATGTCCACAAACATGAATATTCTCTGAGAAAAAAACTTTCAGCATGAAATGCTGTTGTGACCAACTTCAATATAATAAAATATTGAAATCTATTCCTATAGTAATAATCTTAAAAATAATTTTTTCATCAACTTGTCTTTTTGCTATTAAAAATCAACACACAAAAATTGTCTTAAGAAAAACTTCTGTTAGCTTTCTTTGCTATGATAACTGAATTAAATGGGATCTTGTAAAGACTTAGATTTAAATAGTATTATATTGTTTAAATTGGCTATGCTATCAGCATTTTGACATATAGTTTGCAAAATTTCCCTTTTCTGATAGTATGCCTGAATGAAGACCATGTTAATAAATAATTTCTTTCCACATGAAAAACAAATTAATGTTGAAACGTCTCGAAAAGCATGCAGAGATAAACTGAAGTAAATAAATAAACAAAAAAACAACAAATAAAAGTCTCATCTGCACCTGGCATTCCAAGTTCTTTATAGAAAGGAATATAGACTATTATCAAGCTTACGTCAATGCAATAGGAGTCGTCCATGTTGTCTAAGTTGTGTTAAACAAACACAATTTAATATCCTTTCTTCTTCTTCAATGTATAGGATGCCAAATAACTACTTAATTACCATCAGATCTTTTTACATCTGAAATCCTACCAGATATTTACTTTTCCAGCCAAAAGCATATTTTTGGAAGAATGACTTGTGTGATTGTAATAAAAAAAATGTACTTAATAAAATTTCCATATCAACAAAGTATGGACACAATCATAAGCAAGAGTTTAACGAATAACCCAATTTTGATTTTCAAGTGGTGTGTTTAATTCTGTTTTCAAAGTCTTCAGTGCTACTGCTGAATTGTATTTCTGTTGGCGGTCCGTTCCGCAGCCTTACTGTACTACAGTAAAATACTTCCAAATACCTGCACCCTGAGCAATGTTGTCTCCATCCATTCTGGGGCTATCTTGAACTTGAGAAGTAGGCTCTGGTGTGACAGTTGAACTTTGATTGAGATCAAGTTCAATAGGCAAGTCACTTGCAGCTAAAGTGCTATCATCAGTTTCCTTTGCAGTTTCAGATTCTTCTTTATTGTACACATCCAAGCAGAGAAGGAGGAAACCAGGGGAAAATTACATAAGTTGGGAAAAAGTCTTTCAGATAAGATGAAATAAACAATACACTTAGTAGTAGTCCTGAAATGAAACAAAATGTTTCTAAAAACCTCATAAAAACAACAATAAGGAATAAAATACCCAACCCTTATAATGGAGTAAATATTGAAAAACGTATACCCTTCCCTGTTCCAATTCGCTAAAGAAATGGGGATAAACTTCCACTCTATGGGTCATAATGGCCTTGAAAGAACTTTCCTTTGCTTTCATCCACTTGTCAAAAGAGTATTATATTGACAAATAGACCCTTTTTAAATGCATTAGTAATGAATTAAGTATTCCTATTGGTTTAAAGGATTTCAAAAATGACTTCAATATACGCAACTAAGTTTGGTTTTTTAACATTGACTGTTTTCTTCATTCATAAAAAAAAACATGTTCTGCAGCATAAGAATGAAATAAAATTTCAAGAAATATGAGGAATGAATTTCATATAATTTCATACCTTCCTCAAAATCAGAAGCCAAAACAGCTGTGGATCTGGACATGACTCGGTTCATGATTTCCTTTATTTTCCTGTCAGCTTCAGTTTCTCTAATGAAAAATAAAGAGTTAAAAGATAATTAACTAAAACAAGGTTAAGAGTTGATAAAAAAAAAGAAAAACAGAAGAAAATTAAAAACAAAACCCGAAAGCAATGCTGTGATTAAAAACTAGTACTTGATCAGTAGCTCAAACAGCGAAACAGAGTGTGTCTTAATTAGACAAAAAAGCCATTGATCAAATATAGAGTGATGAGTACAGAAAAAATGGAAGCAAAAATTGATATTACTCACACATTGTAGACTGACTGATCTTTCAAGCTGGCAATGATTTCATCAACAGTTCTCTCGCCTCTCGTATGCTCAACCTTATCCTCTACTTTGACAGCTGATTTTTTGCGATCTTGAAAGAAGTAGGAAAGAAAGAGATAGAATCAAAAGCATATATCCACACACCTGTTCATGAAAATACATTTAAACATGCATTCTAAACGGGTTATGAGGGATTGACATACTCTTCCACTTTGCATTAATATATGGTTACAATTTCACTGTCTTTATTTTTCAAAATTTCATTCTTAAAAATGCTTTAAAACATGAATATGGTATACACTAAAACATGTGCATTTTCTTTTACATTGATCATTAAAAATGCCTTAAATAAGTCTGTTTCCATGCTCAAAGAAAAAATGATATACTTAAATAAGCTTCATTGATAGAACCAGGCAAAAATATGCAAGAGCAATAATACAGTGGGACGTCTCTAATCAGGAACCTGGGGAATCGGGAAACCCAGCAAATCGGGAAAAAATCTCAGGGACGGGAATGGCCCCCCGGCTAATCGAGACAATTATTCAGGGGCTTGCATTGATAATTGCCAGTTCATGACAACCATAAGCCAGACACACCAGATATCCATTATGAAGGCGTGAAAGCAGGCATAGAGCCAGTCCTTGCTCGTCCACCTAACAATACAGTACGCAGCTGACACAGGGCAGCGCTTAGAAAGCAGATTTGTGCACTGTCATAGTTTTTTATTGCCCACCTAACATGTCAATCACAAGGGTGGACACACGAGGAGATTTAACGATTCATTATGCCTTCTTGATTACGTGTCCAACGAAGATCGACTGTGAGTGGGAGTGACATCTCTGATGAACGCCATCTTTGTTTTGATCAACTGTACTGGTCCTGTGGTTTCTTGTTTGTCTCATTCTCCATTTTGCCACTCACAGAAGGGCCTAGGTACATCAAACTGCTGAGGGAAAACCAAAATCTCTAGGTCCCCCGGAAATCGGGAAACCCGGCAAATCGGGACGATTTTACAATCCATTGAGAGTTCCCGATTAGAGAGGTTCCTCTGTATTACTTATCAGCTTTAATGTTGTTTTTTTTGTTCTCTAATTCTCTGAAAATTATACAAAAATTTAGTAAAATTTTAAAGAGAAAACAGCTTAATGTAAAAACAAAGAAGGTTAGAAAACAAGCATTATACTTAGGTCGCAAAAAATCCATCAATTAAGATCATCAGACATTTCTAAATTTTACCTTTTGCCTTTCCTTCTTTGACAGATGAGGCTGATTTTGCAGATCTGGTAGATTTAGCACTTTTTCTATCCCCTTTCTGTTTGACTTCAAGCTGTGTCTTCTTTCCTGTGTAAGAATCAGCATTTTGCTTGTAGATTGGTTCCCCCTCGGAACTTGAAATTCTTCTCGCTTCTTCAATGAGCTCTTGAACAGATTTGACCTAAAAAAGAGTAGGAACGATTTAAAAGAAAGTTTGAATTATCTAAAATGCGATAAGAAGAAACTGAAAGGAAAAACAGTAAACTACAACCTATGACTTCAAACCCACCAAACAAAAAAATAAACTCTCCCCTCCCTTCCCTTGCCCCCTACATCACCAAAAGACAAACAAACTTCTAAAACCAATAAAAAAAAAAGGCCCCAGATTAATCCAAACAACATCCCCCACATGCCCCCCCTCCCCGAATCATAAAAAAAACCCAGTGAGTTTTTACAGAGCCTTCTCGTGACTGCTCTCTTCTCTTTAATTTTGCTGCTGCTCCAATGGCTGAGTCAATATCTTCCCTTGCCCCCTACATCACCAAAAGACAAACAAACTTCTAAAACCAATAAAAAAGGCCCCAGAATAATCCAAACAACACCCCCCCATGCCCCATTCCCCCTCCCCCAAATCATAAAAAAATCCCAGTGAGTTCTTACAGAGCCTTCTCGTGACTGCTCCCTTCTCTGTAATTTTGCTGCTGCTCCAATGGCTGTGTCAATATCTGAGTCATATTCTTCATCCTGGCCGTCTGGAAATTCAATCTGGCCACTCACTAAGGAAGACTGAAAACTGCGAGCAGATTCTGCTCTTTCTATGTCCTTTTTGTTGATTTCTTGGAGGGGAAAAAAATAAAAAAAATTAAATGGCACATTCTTTAAAGGAGATTAAAACGAGGTATCAAATTAAAAGCAATAGCGACCATCATTACAACTAACACCCCCCCCCCCCCCAAAAAAAATAAAATAAAAAAATAAATAAAAGACCGCAGATAAATTCAGAGATGAAGTTTCAGTTAAGTAATACTTGTTTGAAAATCAAAACTCTTACATGCCATAAAAGTTCCTTTAAGGCCCTTACGGCCCACAGAACTGGAGCTTATCCTTGTTTCTGCAGCGTAAAGCAGAACAGGTGATGATAACCACAACACCCAACCCCCCCCAAACAGGACGCTTGTCTTTCGCTAATTCTACTCCTTCACTGTTGCTGGTACCCATTTGTACCTGAGTCGAGTAGGCATAGTGTGTGTTAGGTGTCTTTCCCAAGGAACACAATGTTGGACATAACATTGCTAGAATTCAAACCCAGGACCTTATGATCCCAAGTCCGGCAATCTAACCATTAGACCACCAACATTTCCTACAATTTCATGACCAACCATAATATTGTAACAGTATAGAGGGTAAAGGTGTTGGTAATGTCAATAATTCTACTGATTTTTTTTCCTCATGAACACAAAACTTGTCAATGTCTAATAAACTATAGGAAGCAAAAGTTTTAGTTCAATTATTTTTCAAAGTGAAAAAAAAAAAAAGAAGTAAAACCTACTAGCAGACTTCCTTCGTTGCAGAAAAGATGTTTTAGTGGGTGGTTTAGTCCTGGGACAAAACTTGATGGTAGAGGCAGTACCAACGCTAGAAATAATAGCTGGCATCTTTCTCTCCGTGTCTCCCTGCTCCTCATCCATTTCATGGGAATCTTCACCAGCTGTCAGAGGGTCTTGGAGAGGTAGTTTTGGTATAAAAAACGATGTTGCAGGCGTGTTGTTAAGTTTAGGTCTGGTATGGAACTAGGACAGACAGAGGAAAATGAAAAGATATAGAATTGCCTGATATCAAATAATTTAGAAAATAGTGTATTTTGAAAAAATATGTAATTTTATACATTATATCAGGAAGTAAATATTTATTATTTGCCATAAAAATAAAAGCAAATTTTTAAACTATGTATCAGGTTTTCATAAAATATATGTTGACAGATATGGAACAAAGTTAGGCAAAAACAACAAAAGAAAAGGGTTTAACATAGATACATCTAAAATTAATTGTGTAATCATACTTAAAAGAGATGGAAACATTTGCAAAACCCTCAACTGGCAACATGGAACTATTTGCAAACCCTCAACTGGCAACATGCAGATTTTAAACTTTTATTTCTAAAAAAATGATTCTTTGAAATACATTCTTCATTAAATTGCTTCATTTGAGAAAGATTTTCTTCATAAAAAAGAACGTATTCTCTTGCTTGATAATTTGACATTTCTACTTTCTATACTTTTGATTACAAATAGCAACTTATTTTCTCCAACACAATGTGTCTTGTAATGTAAATGGCTTGATACATGCAATTAACATTTATTAAAGACTCCCTTCATTCTAATCAATGTTTTAATATAAATCAATGTTTTGATCGCCTTACTGTGAAATGTTCTGAAGTCTTTGTTCACGTCTTGCTATTGCTATTTTTTTATCCCAATTTTGAAGGACATTCATACAAAAAGCATTATTATATTGACAGACTGCTTTTGGAGGCAAAACAGAACCATAAGATTCTCTTTTGCAATGTTGGGACAAGCACTGAAAGTGCTCAGCACTTGACCTATTTTTTTTTTACCTCAGTATCCTCAGCTGGTGCAGGATCTCCTTCTAAAACAACACGGAGGTTGGGAATCTCCAAGCTAGGAAAAAATATATATTGACATTTGTCTTTTACTGTCTACTTAATTTTATTGAAGCATAATTTGATCTTGCAAACATACTACTAAATGCATGATATCTAAATGTGGGAAAATATACAAATCTGATGAAAGGAACAAAAAATAAAGAACAAACACCACACCCCTGAAATAACAATGACAACACAACTCTCAATCTTGTTTGATAAATATCCACTGCTTCCAAGCTTTGCTTAATTTTAAAAAATGCGACCTGGTTTTATCCATGTAAATTTGACTGGCTAGTTCATAAAGAAATATGAAAGATTGATTAGTGTGAATGGATTTTGCTACACAAAACACGTAAACATTTTTTTAATGGAGATTATTACAACATGGTCCTAAAAATATATAATTTTCTCTTGCTTTGATTTTATGAATCATAAACACATAAGCACTGAAAAATATTTTTAGATCTCCTGAAATGGTCAAGGCAACACATCGCTTCTTTAATCTGATTTGTGAACATATGAAACAAGGAGTAGAGATCAATTAGGAAGAGTAACAAGTAATCCAGAGGAGACAGCTGAAGATGTAGATATATCAATGGAAGAAATCCAAACAGCTATATGAAAAGTGAAATTAGGAAAAGCCTCAGGAGCAGATCAAGTTTATCCAGAAATGATTAAAAACCAAGGGAGAGAGGCAGACAAACTACTACATGCAATATGCCAACAAACATGGAAGACTAAACAGGTGCCAGACGACTGGAAAAGGGAACGGTAATACCAATACATAAGAAAGGATCAACTATGGAATGCTCAAACTATAGAGGGATATCACTATTTAGCGTACCAGGAAAAGTGTACGCCAGGATACTGGAAATGAGACTAAGGAAAAGAATGGAGGATCAGATTGAAGAACATCAGAGTGGATTTAGACCAGGAAGAAGTGTACAAGATCACATATTTACAATTAGACAAATAATAGAAAAATTCCTCGAGAGATACATTGACTTGCACCGGTATTTTATAGACCTAGAAAAGGCTTTTGACACTGTGAGGAGGGACGAACTATGGCATTCCTTTAAAGAATACAATGTAGAGTAAAATTTAATAGAAGCCATTAAAAGTTTTTACAATAAACCAATATGTGCAGTGAGAGTAGCTGGAAACATATCTGAAGAATTTGATGTAGATATAGGAGTAAGACAGGGTTGTATCCTAAGTCCTCTTTCGATTTTAGGTTTTTGCTTTTAGTATATACATGAGTAACTGTCAAAATACAGTCATTCCATAACAGTGAAAAGTTTGTGGCATCCTTGGTTGCCCTAGAAACGGCCGCCATCTTGGATTTTGACCCAATTTTCAAAATCTATCTCATTCCTTCGCTATGAATAAAATGACACAATACCTGTGCTGATCGCCTTTTCCATTCAATATCTAAAGATTGACGTCGGTTTTAAAAAAATATTTTTTATAGTTTTTCTTAATGAATTTTTGAAAATACCATGAATGTACAAAAAACGGCATTTTTATTACAAAAAATTAAAATTTCTCAAAAAGTTTACAAAATATCTAAAAAAAACCCCATGTCATTCTATTAACATTGATAAGAAGAACCTATGTGCCAAATATAATAGAATTTTAGTAAATGGCGGGGAAAAATTTTAGTGTAAAAAAAAACTACATTTCGAGAAAAATACAAGTAAAAACATCAAAAGAAAATAACACAAAACAAACGCTTCAGACGAGTTTCCTTGTTGTAGCAGCCCCCTTACATTTTCTTACTCTTTCGACAGTCTCTGGCATTGTTACTTATGTAAATAGGATTATAAATCTAGGTTTAGATGTGTAATGTTGTGAAAACAGACTTCAAAATGACCAATTTTTTGTTTTTTCCCTCTATATCCTATGCTTGTGCGCATTTTTACATACACACTGACGTGCAATGCCTCTTACATCACACAGCGATGGGCTGAAGCAATGAGCGGTGTCGGCAGAAACCAGGTCACCTCGGCGTTGCCACATTTGGTGATTAACTGCCAATATACGGGTTTTTACTGCCATCTTCTCAGTTAGTGTTAGGGTAATTTACTTCAAAATTTTAATTGTTTTTACCTACTCTCACCTACAAAACATTAAAAACAAAAAAACATTTTTCTGAAACTTGTAGATAAATGATCGTTCTACCTGAATATGCAAAGAACAGAAAACCAACCTTTTGGTCCCAAACTCGCCAGTCCAGGTGCCCCCCCCCCTGTAACAAACAGCATTGACGCATAACAAAGAAAGAATCTACACAAAATCTCCTGCCTAAATTAAGTGATTTAAAGTTCTAGGTTTGTAACCATCTTTCTTCATCCTTAAAAAAAGAGGTATCTTAATCTAAAAAGTCAAGTTGTCAAGCGAGAAAATGTTTATGATCAACAGTGCCATGTCTGATGTTTAATGGTCAGTGTAAGTCTTCACAATTTATGTCAAGGTCAGAATGAATTAGGAAAAGACCTGTGTAAACAGTAACTATTTATAATAACTGTTTTTGATATCTTTGAGCTTCATTCATGTCCACATGGAAAGGTGTGAATGATAAATCAGTAAAACAATAATGATCTTTCAGGTATGCCAGCAAGAGTAACAACCTTGTTCATTGAAAACAACTTGAAAATGATGAGTAGAGAATTTTCCTCTCTATCACAATTACATAATCATGAAAGCCATGTAAGTTGCAAAATTAAGGCAGCAAAAAGGATAACGAAATAATGAGTACCTGTCTCTCACTGGCACAACACCAACACTTGAGATGTGAGGCTTCTTCATTTCTAAGAAAAGGGAAAAATATTTTGAAAAGTTTTCCAATTTGTACTGTTTGCATGATTTGTGTCCAGAATCTTTTCTATGTCTAAATTATGTATTAAGTTTCTTCTTTTTATCAGATAAGTTGTAATAAATAAAGAATAAACATATGTAAATCTTAAACCTCATAAAATGAGAATTTTTGTTTTATGGTTTTAAGGTCAGGGTCATTAAAAACTATCGAATGCAATTATATATTAGAATGATGATTATTCAGAATGTAATTTATATTGCACGGTAACGAAAAGACAGAAAACGAAAAAGAAGCCCAAGTGGCATGATTTTAAAACTTGAACTTAAACAAAAAAAGACCAAACCTTCTGTTGTTATCATCTTTTTCTTCTTGTAAGGATATTTTCTAGATCGAGATTGCAAGATTACTTGTGGTCCATTATCAACGGGAGAATATGCAGGAACATCAGGCAGAAGACAGTATTGATCCTAAAAAAACAAAAAAACAACTTAATTTTCATTTTAAACACTCTCCACGACACAATTGAAATAGAAATGAAAACGATCACATTTGAAGACAAATCATTATAATACATGATGCCAAATTAGGATTACCATAGTGAAAAGTTTAAACTAACAAAGCTATAATGACTTACAGATTTGAAATCCTTCATTTTTAAATCATGGAACACAGGTTGTAATTTTCTTTCTTTCTTTGGTGGTTCTGGAATAAAATGTGATTGCATCTGGCTGAAAAATAAAGAAAAAGGAAAAAAACTGATCAAAATTGAGCTGTTAAAAATTTGAATGAGGCTTAATGCATTGACACACAGTACCAATAAGCAGCATGGAAATCTTGTTACAGTTACAGAAAAAAAAAGTTACATTTTTAAACCCAGCAGCATATTTTTAAGTTTCCTATCATTGCTTGCATATCTTCTAAACATTTTAATAAACTATAACAAATTTCACCTGAGGCACATTCTTCTTCTAAGCACCGTCCTGTTACGTCTCATGACAAAGCATCAAACAATGCGGAAGACAACCTTCACAAAAACGATGTTTGGAACTCATATTTGGAAAATGATGGATATATACACAAAAAAAAAGGAGTATGTTTTCTTCCATGTTTTCCTCTTAGATTTGTGATTTGCTTTTAGGTACCATTTCTTTCTCTTTCTTTATCAGCTCCCATTCTACCTTCCGGTATATGGGTTTTAGATGCCCGAAATGATCTTTCTCCAGGCTGCCCTGTCCTGACAGTTTCTGTTTCCTTCCGTGAAAGTTAAATTTCTTTGTGTTAATGCCTCTTTTATATCTTCTTCCCACTTTCTCCGAGGTCTGCCTTTTGGTCTTTTACCTTCAGTTTTAGCACTGTATACTGATTTTGCTGTTCTATTGTCATTCATTCTGTTAACATGCCCAAACCATCTCAGTTGATTAATTTCTATCTTAGTTTTTATGCTATCTGCTTTGGTTTGATCTCTTATTGTTGTGTTTCTGATTTTGTCTCTGTTAGTTGTCCCTACCACCCTTCTTAGATATTTCATTTCGGCTGCCTGTACTCTACTGTATTCCCTACTGTCTAAGGTCCAGGTTTCACTGCCATAGAGGAGAGTAGGACAATAAATTGTGTTGTATACTGCTATTTTGGTTTTTGTTGACCATTCTTGTTTACCTACAAATGCCTTTCCTAAATGATCTTATATTGCACTTGCCTTTTGGATTCTCTGGCCGATTTCTTCTCTTAGTTTTCCCTCTGAGTTAATGATTACTCATAAGTAATTGTACTTTGAACTTGTTCTAAATTATCCCTGCCTAATTTAAGATTTTTGTGTTTTAGCTTCCCTAGTTACTAGCATTGTTTTGGTTTTCTTTGCATTTACTCTCATTCCTCTTTCATTTAATTCCTTATTCATTATGCTGATATTTGACTGGAGGTCCCTTTCTGATTTTCCAAACAGAACTAAATCATCAGCAAATGAAAGCATTGATACATTTACTGGTTTGAGCTTTCACATACCTACATTCATTTTCTTCATGTTTGAGGATGCCTTTGCGATTGAATCCATAAATATGATAAACAAAAGAGGACTTAGGATACAATCCTGTCTTACTCCTATATCTATATCAAATTCTTCAGATACATTTCCAGCTACTCTCACTGCACATGTTGGTTTATTGTAAAAACTTATAATGGCTTCTAATAAATTTTGCTCTACGTTGTGTTCTTTTAAGGAATGTGATAGTTCGTCCCTCCTCACAGTGTCAAATGCCTTTTGTAAGTCAATAAAACACTGGTGCAAGTCAATGTTTCTTTCAAGGAATTTTTCTATTATTTGTCTAATTGTAAATATGTGATCTTGTACACTTCTTCCTGGTCTAAATTCACTCTGATGTTCTTCTATCTGATCCTCCACTCTTTTCTTTAGTCTCATTTCCAGAATCCTGTCGTACACTTTTCCTGGTACGCTAAGTAGTGATATCCCTCTATAGTTTGAGCATTCCATGGTTGATCCTTTCTTATGTATTGGTACTACCATTCCTTTTTTCCAGTCGTCTGGCACCTGTTTGGACTTCCATGCTTGTTGACATATTGCATGTAGTAGTTTTTTAGGTACCATGCCAAACTTTAAAAAACGATCTTCAGGATAAGTGTTATGATTTTTCTATTCCGACAGAAGGTCATTGGATATCAATTTTCTTCCTAAAAAGCTTACTGAAAAATTGTAGTGTCACAAAAAATATCACACTTTGTGCATTCAGGTATCTAACTTACATTCTTCTTATCTGTCTGTTTTCCTATTTGCTTTACTGTTTGTATCTCAGACTTTTCATCTGTCTGAAGATCTCTCTTTCTTATATACAAATTCACTTTATGTATAATTTAGACACCATGAAAAAAATTGCAGGAAAGAGTCCATTTCATAAGTAAGTTTCCCACATTCATAAAATGAAAACCATTTGAACAAATGATATGAAATTTGGCACAACATACATTTACCGTATGCTCTATTCAACATAACCATTGCCGTTATCAATGCACTTTTGCATTCATTGTAACCAACCGTCAAATGCAATGATATAAGTGATTTTGTCCAGGTACCAGATCATCTCTTTTGTGGTAAGTCTAATGTCTTCTTCTGATTCAAATCTTTGTCCAGGAAAGTGTTTCTTCATCTTGGGGAAAGCATGGAAGCCATCGGGAGTCAAATCAGGTGAATAACGGGCATGCTTCAATGTTCCCAGGTGTTATAGTCCAAAAGTTCTGTCGCTATCCTGGACAAGAGCATTATTGTGGTGGAACACAACTCCAAATTCCAACAGACGAGGTCGCTTTTTCCTGATAGCTGGTCTCAAATTTTCTTGTAGACCATTTTATAGTACTGGGCATTAATAGTAAAACTATTTGTGACAAGCCATAGCAATATTTCACATTTGGTATTGAAGAAAACCATGTGCATGATCTTTAGTGGTCCTTGCTGGCAATGTGCTTTCTCTGGATGCGGATCATCAAAGTCTCTCCATTCTGCTGACTGTCTTCTTGTCTCAGTATCGCAAGAGTAAACCCAATTTCCATCTCGAGTAATGTTTCTATCTAAAAATCTGTTTTCCTGTCTCTGGAATCTGTGGAGAAAATCCAACGAGAATCTGCCTCTCACATCCTTTTGATCATAAGTTGCTGTTTTGCTGGCCATTGTGCTCTAAGTGGCATCACAAAATGATGTGTCATTCAGTGACCATTCAATACTTTGAGGCAAAACTGTACATGAAATTTCTTAAAGGGTTGATGTGCATGTATGTCAAGTTTCATAGCTAATGCCATAGTGATAGACATTTTATTGACATGGGAACTTACTTATGAAATAGACCTCATACTTCCTGTCAGCATTTGTTATAACCTGGCCTTCAAACATAATGACTGGTACGAAAACTCTTACTGTTGTATTTGAGTGTATGTGTCTGTATGTAAAAGTGTGTGTATGGAGTTGTGATAAGAGACAGACAGACAGACAGGCAGAGACAAAGTGAGAGAGACAGAAAGATAGATAGATAGGTAGATAGATAGATAGATAGATAGATAGATAGAGAGAGAGAGAGAGAGAGAGAGAGAGAGAGAGAGAGAGAGAGAGAGAGAGAGAGAGAGAGAGAGAGAGAGAGAGAGAGAGAGAGAGAGAGAGAGAGAGAGAGAGAGAGAGAGAGAGAGAGAGAGAGAGAGAGAGAGAGAGAGAGAGAGAGAGAGAGAGAGAGAGAGAGAGAGAGAGAGAGAGAGAGAGAGAGAGAGAGAGAGAGAGAGAGAGAGAGAGAGAGAGAGAGAGAGAGAGAGAGAGAGAGAGAGAGAGAGAGAGAGAGAGAGAGAGAGAGAGAGAGAGAGAGAGATTAACAGACAGACAGACAGACAGACAGAGACAGAGAGTGACAGAGAGAGACAGACATATAGACGGGCAGACAGAGATAGATAGACAGACAGACATAGATACACAGAGAAAAGAAAACAAAAATAGAAAGTGAAATTTGACTGGAAATGCAATTTCAAACACTGTTGCTACTGCTATCATAATTGTTCAGACCCGAGTCAAACCAAAATTAGAGATGTTGTGGTGCAATCAGAGGTTTCAGGAGTTTATAATTATAATTGTGAAGACATCAGACTGAAGAAAGCAAAAGATATATTTTTTGAACATCATGGGCATTTAAAAAGGTACTTCTCTCTATTTTCCTACTTGAATATAGGCAGGGGAATATAGTGTTAGGATTTTAGATGCATGGAAAGAGGTTTAATTTCTTTCTAGTCATGTTGAGTTTCTCTCAATTTAAAAACAAACTTTGTAAAACCTTTTTCCTGGTCACGTTCACTAGGAATTCTCACAACAATAATTTGTCCTAACAAACTCTTGGATCCAAATTGAAAAATCTAAAGGAGATTGAGTTTTACGACAGTTGCTTCTGATATCATTTATTAAGAACTTTTGCTCCTTCATGAATTCAGACTCTGATACAACCACTCTTCCATCCATTCCCTTTTTATTCCCAACCAAGATTTGGGACTTTTACGCTTTGTTATTCCCAAACATTTTTTTTGTCGGTTGTAATCTTGCGAGAATTTCGCTTATAGGTGAGAGTCGTTCACAGTACTTTTGTTCATTTTCCCGCCTCCCTCATACTCAAAGATGAAAGCATTTTTACACTTCCACTGTTACTGCAGTAGCCAGCAGATCAGGAATATGACATAGAGGCCAGAGTGCCTTGAGGACAGAGAACATTCCGGAAAATTAATTGTCATTCTCATTTAACCCTTTCTCATGTCTTCCTTCATGGGCAGTGGTGGATGCTGATAGTGTGGGTCCTACTTCCTCTCTCTTCACTTATCTTTCAATTGGTTGTTTCCTCTTAATTCTCCCTTAGATCACGAATAGGGTAGTAAGTTTCATTGAAAAACCATTCCTCTGTCTCTCTCTCTTGTTCTCCCTCATCCCTCAATTCTGCCATCTACCTCCGTCCATCTCTATCTCTCACTTTTTCCATGTTGCAATTTAGATAAGAGGACGAGAAAAAAAAGCTCAGGTTCAAGCTATCTCAACTACCATCCCATCCAGCCACATGATTTGATCGATAAAGTCACACTAGTTACAGTCAACATTGGCAGGATGAAACATTGGCCCTGACATCCCTATGTGAGGCAGCAAAAGTAACATACAAAATAAAATCTTCGGCATAAATGGAGGAGAAGTTTGGGGTGCTGGAGGAACTAAATGCAGGACACATGAGGCAAGGTAAATTACATTGTTGGCTTTCTTTTCCTTCAGGTCTGTGTTACCTAAACGATGAGGGAGAACGTCTGCTTTATTAGACCAAACCATTTCAAAAACAGAACTAGATGTTGAGCTGTAGATCGGCTGTGTCAAACAATCCAAATTGTTAAAATAGTAGTTGTAAAAATTAACATTGGGAGATTGGTGAAATCATGCATTAGGCCTTCCTAATACTAACACAAAATAATTGGAAACCATCAGAAAAAAGCCGAGATTTCCTACAATGGATGCCTCGCAACAACCTTATCTATCGTAGCCTATAATAATAATAAAAATAATAAATAATAATAATAATAATAATAATAATAATAATAATAATGATAATAACAAACGGTTGGGAATAAGGAAAAGTAGTTTTCACAGCAGGGTTGGGAATAAAATAAAGACAGTTGTTTTAAAATCCTATGCGAAAAAATTAATTGTATTTACTTTGAGCCATATGAAAATCTGTTTGAAAGCAGACATCTAAAAGATCTAATAATAATGCTGTCTTACCTGTTATAAATTTCATCTTCCGTTGGTTCCTGAAACTTTTTAAGTTCTTTTAAAACTTTCATATCAGCAATTGTTTTAGTGTTGACATCCTCAAGTTCTTGCTTTAGAGACATATCTTCTCTCGATTCGTGTTCATGCGAATTGTCCTTCCTCCTTTTCGGAGGGATGCAAAATTATTTTTGCTATCCATTATGATGGTCCTACTAGATTTAGATTTAGATAGATGTTCTTAGATTAAATTTTTTTTTCCCTGTGAGTAACTCGATAGATCCATATCACTATCAATAACTCATGAAGACCCAAGTGCAAGTGTATGATATCTAAACGTCACAAAGAATTGTGAGTAAATCAATACATGTGCTTATCATAATCGTTGATCTACATCTAGATCTGTCCAGATCTATAACTAGTTGACTGACTGAAAAGAGTTCGTCTCTGTCTCACCACTCAGTTGGACAGAGGGCAGCCATATTGTTTATGGTTGATATGGACGCTTTGGTCTCGCTTCTCGCGAGATCAGGGTGAGATGGCGGGAGGAGGCGGTGGGCAGTCGTGGCTACCAGGCTGATTACTTGTACATTGACCGTATTGAGATTTTTTTTCTTCTGATTTGATTTGATTTTACCCACATCCACAACTTACGTGATCTCATGGTTCTTGAAATGATTTTTATTTTTGATGGGACTGCCCTGTAAACAGTCAAGGGATTTTAACGTGTAAGCAGTGTTGTGATCTGCACACGGGATCTCCATTTTATCGTCCGTATCCGATGGGACTAGGTGTCGATCACCTACCTCTACCAGGAAAGACAGGAGGGGGGGGGGGGTTATCCGAAAAATTTGAGAAAATATGTGAACCATTGGCCCGGCCGAAACCCACGACCCTCTGGTTGAGAGGCTGACACCTTTCGTCTGGACCACCGTGTCATCTTAAGTATGGAGTGAATGGCCACTGGAGGACTCGAGGTGAGGACTGGTAAGCGGCGAGACAGCTTTAAAACGTACAAATTGTGAATTTCACAATTTTAGGCGTGTACACACACACACACACACACACACACACACACATATATATATATATATATATATATATATATATATATATATAGAGATAGAGAGATAGATAGAGAGATAGATATAGAGAGAGATATATATAGAGAGAGAGAGAGAGAGAGAGAGAGAGAGAGAGAGAGAGACAGACAGACAGACAGACAGAGACAGAGACAGAGAAAGAGACATAGAGAGACAGAGAGAGTGACAGAGAGTGTGTGTGTGAGAGAGAGAGAGAGAGACAGAGAGAGAGAGAGAGAGAGAGAGAGAGAGAGAGAGAGAGAGAGAGAGAGAGAGAGAGAGAGAGAGAGAGAGAGAGAGAGAGAGAGAGAGAGAGAGAGAGAGAGAGAGAGAGAGAGAGAGAGAGAGAGAGAGAGAGAGAAACAGACAGACAGACAAATACAGACAGATGAAGAAAAGACAAGAAACAATCACCCAGATAAAGGTTGGGGAATGTTTGAGAGGGAGGGGGCGGGGGGGGTGTGGAGGAATAGACAGAACTAGCCTTCGCTAAAACCAAGAAAATAAGTTAAAATGTACAAAACTCATCATATGATTTAATTATGGAAAAATAAGACATCAGTTATATATAATCATAAAACTAAGGTAGAAAGACTACTATTAGTAACAATGACCTTTGATTCAAAGACCGTATTATAAGACGTTTCAAATCGGCTGTTTTCGTCCTCGCTGGGGTAAAATCTAAAGCTAGCTGTACGCGTAAACTCAGCGGCAAGCCTACGCGCTCAGTAAGAAAGGCCCCTTTACACGTACAGTTGATTCATCGACAAACTGTACGATATCGAAAGGATGGCGGGAATCCTATCAACGTCTCGATAAACCTGAGCGTGGAAACAAATAATCCTCTCGATATCGAAGGGTTCTCAGCTAGAAATCTCAGTAGGTAGTTCCAGGTTCTCAGCCCAGGCGCCAGATATTTTCCCGCAGGCGAACTGAAGGATGAGCGACGAGTTGCGACGAGGGAGTGACGTCTTTGATGTTGCCGCAGGCGGAGTTAAAAATGCAGTCCAAAAAATTACCTAAATATTGGTCAAATCAGAAAAATAATATGATTTTCGTGATCAGCGACCCAAAATAAGTGTCAGCAATTCGAGGAACGCAATTTAGTGCCGGATTACCCAGTTTAAATTTGTGTATGTGTTTTATTTTTGTTGACGTTTTGAATTTCGCGCAAACTAGCTACAACTAAAGTACAACAGTCCAAGGACTGAAAAGTTTATAAAAAAACTGTTCGTCTGAAGTTCCTTCTCTCGTCGACAAATTGTCAGTTCAACGATGACCTAGATCTAGCGTCTGTCGGTTAAACTGTCAGTTTGTCGATGAATCAATTGTACGTTTAAAGGCCCCCAGCGACAACCACTTTGGGTTTTGCCCCCCCTCCACGTCCTTTTGTGCTCGCTTTCAAATGCTGTTTTGTTACGTGATTGTGAAGTACTTTTGTCCTCAATATATATTCCTACGTACATCCTTTCTCACCTGACCCACTTTTCTCCACCACTACTGCATCTATCAAACAATGACTTGTAATGCAACCTTATCAGTCTGGTCTACACCCCTTTCTGTCCTCACACTTTCTTTGTTATCGGTCGTCAGTTGCGATTCTGTTCGCACGTGTACATCTTTATCTTACTACTAATAAAGTAGGTACTATACGTATAGCCTTGATTCAGTCTTCATAATACTTTGTTTACTTTGTGTCACGATGTTTACTCGTATCATTAGTAAATCTACGAACCCGTCTGTTTACTAAACGCGTAATAATTTTGACCTCCGTTTTTTAAATCATAGATGATATTATTATAATAATACATGTAATAATAATACAATTAATTTCTATAGCGCCCACTCCCATCTTATGACAGCTCTAGGCTCATTTATATATATATAGTAAAAAACATGAGCAATGTACATATATAAAAAAGATAAATAATTAAATCAATAATTCAATCAATCAATCAATCAATCAATAAATAAATAAGTAAATAAAAATAAATAAAAAATAAATACATGACAGCATAATATCATATATAAAGGTGCATGGTACATGAATTAAAATCGCATAATTAAAACAATTACTTTTCTTCTAAGAAGCATCGCATGAGGTATGTTTTGAGATATTTTTTAAAGGTATCATCCGACGTGTTAAACATAGGTCGTATTGACAGCGGAAGAGCATTCCAGACGTGAGGACCTGCGTATTTAAAAGAGTGTAGTGACAGTTTTGTCAGACCTTTCTTTGGGGGAACGCTTAACAGACATTGATTTGTAGCTGGCGAGATGGAACATAACCAGAGATCAGGTCATTTAAATAATTTGGAGCATAATAATTTAAATAATATGAAGCATAGATGTGTTGATCATGGGTTATTTAAACTAAGCTCGAAGCTTGTTGAAGTGATTGCCCTTTTCGAGGCCGTATTTCAAACTGATTTACAGAGGAACCTAAGGAAAGACGGCTTTCCTCAATACTTCAAAATAAAACTGCTTAGCCTATCAAATGGCAATCAGCTCAAGTCTCCGGATTGTGACTGTAGCACACCTACTTATGTAGCCACTTTACATCTTACGACCGGGATTCACCCCAAACTTACATTCAGAAATCACGCCATGAAACAAAGACCTCAGAAGAACACAGCTAAAAAATTAAGAAAGTACAGCACAGATAAAACTATGTATGGAAATCTATTTCTTTGATCCCCATGTTTGAAACCAGACCGAATAGTGTAAGTGTTGAATGTTAGTACATGTATTGGTTTGTTTGTCTGCTTTTGTCTAGATTCTAGACATTTAATGATTCTTTGTTTCCTGATTGTCTTGTCTTATACTTCAGTTTCTTTGTGTTCCTTGTTTCTTATGGTTGTCTTAGAAAAAATAAATAATTTAAGAACTTATACTTTTTCCAACTGAAAATGACTGTTTTACAATCTTTGTCATTGTTTTCATACACAAACATGACATGATTTTACTGTGAAGCATGCTGTTGTTTACGGCATTGATGATGAGTAACGATTAATTTGACATAGAATAGATAAATTACGGCTCCATTTTCTCAGTGTCGATTTTTACATCGTATTTAAAGAAGCCGTTTTTACTTTTACAATACAAAAATTCCTGTTTGGGCTATAGGCGGGACACGCTCATTTTCGTTGTGTAGTATATACGCGCACAGCCGTGAAGAGGGATGAGCTGCAATGTGGACTCTCTTCACCCATATTGTCAGCTCGCTCTTATTTATAATATAGGTCTTTGCTTGATTACATCACAAAATGAAAGACAATGAAATTTTATCTGTTTGAATATAATCGTTCTATTTTAGGTTACGTTATAGCAAACACTTTTAATAATACTCTTGATATTAACATCTTGATAAGCTGCAGTGACTTGATTAGAATATTCACATCATGTTTGCGTTTACTCTGGATTCATGAGACATATTGATGGTTAAACAGCTGTTGAAGACATGGTAAAATCTCATAGATAACCATATAATAATATTATAGAAGTTAGATATATGCATGTAGATAAATAGAAAATCACGCACACACACACACACACACACACACACACACACAATACATGACATCCATTCATCCATCCATGCATACACACATACATATATACATACATAAACACACACAGACATACATATATACATACATACATACATACAACATACAGACATATATACATACACACATACATACATATATGTAAATACATAGATGTACATACATACATACATACATACATACGAGAGAGAGAGAGAGAGAGAGAGAGAGAGAGAGAGAGAGAGAGAGAGAGAGAGAGAGAGAGAGAGAGAGAGAGAGAGAGAGAGAGAGAGAGAGAGAGCTTTTATCTGAGAAACCCAAGAGAGAGACAAAGATAGAACAAACCCAGAGAGAGAGAGAGAGAGAGAGAGAGACAAACTAACGAACAAACAAATTAGAGAGAGCAAAGAAAACGAATCAGGAAGATTTGAGAGAGAGATCTTGAGATCAGAACAGAATAAGAGAGAGAGAGAGAGAGAGAGAGAGAGAGAGATTTGAGAGAGAGAGAGAGAGAGAGAGAGAGAGAGAGAGAGAGAGAGAGAGAGAGAGAGAGAGAGAGAGAGAGAGAGAGAGAGAGAGAGAGAGAGAGAGAGAGAGAGAGAGAGAGAGAGAGAGAGAGAGAGAGAGAGAGAGAGAGAGAGAGAGAGAGAGAGAGAGAGAGAGAGAGAGAGAGAGAGAGAGAGGAGCGAGAGGTAAAGAAATACAATCAAGCTTAGAATGCAGTTTGACAGTGTGCTATTCTCTAGATATGACTGAAACGTTTTCATTTAAACTGTGCGGCCTTTAGCGCCATTTTGTGCACGAAAATAACTTTGTTTCCACTCCAATCTCTATCTGATCTCCCTTTCACATTGTAAAATGTTTGATGCAAAAATACGTGTCAACAAGATTAAAAATAACATGTTATAATGATTTCATTTCAGTTTTTTTATTCGTGTGCCCCTCAATGAAAACAAACGTCTCAATGTTTTGAGAGAGAATTTTAATGACAATGAGAGAGAGAGAGATATAGCTTATATACAATCTTGTAGAATTTTAATGTGTAGAGTTGGCCACATAACGAGTCCTAGGCGTGTAAAAAAACAACAACCCACAAAACAACATACACTCGTTGACATCGCAAATGTATCAGAAGGGACTTTGGGTTATATTTCTTTGTATCACAATCTAAATGAGCATCAAATAAAAATTATAGTAAAAATATATCACCACAAGACAATAATGTTGTCAAGAACAAGAAACTTGATTGCTGAAACTGAAACACAAATTAATGTTGTTGTTCAATTGTCTACCTACAGGCTAAGTCGTAGGTACAATCAATGATTCTTTAATAATGGCAGTTTGACAGTGTTTCTTTAGTAATATTGTGACTGAGAAACAGTTTTCATTTAAACTAATGAGTGCTTGTTCATCGCCATTTTGACATCGTCTTCAAATAACTTTGTTTCCAGTCAATCTCTATCTGATCAACTTTCACATTGTAAAATGTTTGATGCAAAAATACGAATCAACAAGATTAAAAATAACATGTTATAATGATTTCATTTCAGTTTTTTTATTCGTGTGTTGGTTTGAAATAAACCAAACGTCTCAATGTTTTGTGGTACCATATAGAAACTTAGATACAATGTTAGTTGTAATTTTTAATGTTTAGAGTTGGCCACTAACGGTCCTAGGCTTTATTAAAACAACAACCCATTGGACAACATACAATTGTCTATCGACAAATGTTCAGATTGGGAGTTTTTTATATTTGCAGTTGATCTTCTAAATGAGCATCAAGATTTGAATTTTAATCTCTAATGTTTAAAGATAAGACAAACAGTTAAGAATATATCCCAGAAACTGTGATTGTAAACTGAAACATCCAAAATGAGAGTTGTTTTTGAGAATTCCAGCTGAAGACTAAGTCGTTTAGGTCTACTCGACTCAATGATTCTCCGCCAATTCATCGGCACTTCTTGTTTCTTTATAATCATTGTTTTCAAAACATTCACAGATAATGTCAACAAGAAAAGCTTGTTTCACAACACTATTTCATCGATATTGACAATGTCATTTCCAATAAGATTTCCAGTCAGATCAAGGCAGCTCAAACTGTGACGCTTTTTTGAACAAAGTCCCACTGGGTATAGAATCCACCCATTGTAGAATACAACCTCTTTAACTGTAGAGAGTGCTGCGTTTCACAAGGCAGATAAAATGTCTATCGTTTCAGAGACGGCACTCATTGTAAGAAATGATAAGATTTCAGAAAGAGCTTTGAAACAGACCCGATGTAAGTGATTGTTATCGGTTTGAACCAAATGAGAGCTCTTTGAAATCTTCCAAGTGAAACGACTGAAGATTCGGGGATGGGTGGAGACGTAATAAGGCGCCAAAGTTGCCGATTGAGAAAAACGATTGAAACTGGATGACGTATTCAAACCCATTGATCCTCCAAAAGTAGACCCTAGAACAGACGTAGACGATCTCCTTTGTTTCTGTTCTTCAAGATTTAGCTCAAATGGACAGTCCGAGTTTGAAAAACAGGCGATACTTTTGATGTAGTCTGCCCCCTGATCGGAGGTTCAGGTGCGATAACAGGGGAAGATCCTCTTGATGGAGAGGAAGTAGAAGAATATGATCGCCAAGATCATACCTGTGTTGAGCTCGGGGATTGGGACGTCAGAAGCATGTCCAAGAGGTACAGGATGAGATCTGGTCGTTCTGAAATGTATAAACTTCTAACGGTAAGTCGAAGAACTGGATAGAACTGAGGTTTGGCGATGAGTCTTTGTACAAAAGGCCTCGCTATCACGGTCTGACTGAAGATACCTGCAAACCCTTTTTGAGGCCAAGAAATCACGGATGCATCGGCTTGTGAATGACACAACGTCACTACTTGTTTGGTTTTGTTGGCTATTGTTAGATTTTCCTTGTTGCTTTTTCGTGTCAATAGACAACGTTTTGGGTCTCTAAACCTTTCTTGGACGATTCGCCGACCCCATGAATGATGGGAACCTGCAACAAGGAAGACGTTGATTGAGGAACGTCGATGAATTTTGTGTTAGAAGCTTGATTGTCAGAGGCATTTCCGTTACTGTGTTCAGATTTGGTTACATCTTGCTCAAATGATGTCAGGCTTTGACTGCTAGAACTAAAGTCGGAGTAATTGTTTAGATCAAGTAAAGAAGAAGTGCTGCTGTGAACAGAGTCACTATCGGGTGTAAGACTTGGATTGGTAGCTGTAGGAGAGGGTATGCGCTCGTGAATGGGTCCAAAATTGGCAATCTCATGAACTTCGTGGAGAACCCTACAATCACATAAATGCCGCGACCAAAACTGAAAGGGGAATTTTTGTTTTGAAAAATAGTTTGTGTCGTTCTCTAAACATTCGAAGGCTACTGTTTCGCAAACACTTTGTAAAGAGATACGGCGCCTTCGGCCTTTGTTGTTGGTACTCTGTACGATGTTACATTCGTGAGCCATGGCTTGTTGTATGAGATGCTCCAACAGCTCTGACAGATGTTCAGGAATTTTGTCGTGTTCCTTGACACTTCTGAAGTACGCAGACATTAATGATAAACTGAGTGGGTTGCACAACAGCTCCTGGGTATGATTGGAATTGAGTAAAAACTGAATTCGGTCAATGACATCCGGTGCCTCCGTTTTCAGCCGAGAAGTGATAATTCTGTTACTGTAGTCACTTGACAGGCCATAGCAATAAAACAGCGAATCTACATTTCGCTTGGAAATACGTCCAGGGGTTGAGGCTACGATTATTTTACCAAAGCCGTCAGTGTCGTGAAAAGCGTCTGAGATAAGACGTTCCCAAACCTCAGACGCGTCCACATTATCGAAAATGATGCATATGTCATCTCGGTTGGCTAAAATCCAATGATAAGCAGTCTCAAAAGGAAGAGGATGTGACGGCATATCGCTGAACGCCAACATGTCCAGTAGAACGGACGCTGCCAGATAGTAATGCCTCACTCTTGGGTTGTTACACTTTGAAAGCAACTCAGAGAGGGCAAGACGGACACAAGGGATGTAGATCATGGCTTTGTAATCAGTAAGATTACTTGTTAAACGTGATGGTCGCTGACGACGAGTTTCACGAAGTGTTCTAGAACGAGACAAGCCAGGTGACTCAAAGTTGCCGTCACCAGATGACGCCATATTCAGTAAAGATAGATATTTCTGTGGAATGCTGTCACATATATTATTATACTTTTCTTTACTTCTCCGTTTCCCTTACTTTCAATTTCGTTTTCGCTCGTGCTTCTGCTTCTGCCATCCTTTCTTGATGCTCTTCTCGACCGTGACCTTTCCCGATTGTCATCTCCTCTCAGTTTTGTTTCGTCGAACAAAACTTTTTCTTGACTGATGCGAACTTCCTCTTGTTCTTCATCATTGTCTTTATTATTGTACTTGCTGTGTTGACTCAACTGAGTGTCTTTGCCGTCAACCTGATTTTCACTGTCATCTGGCGAGTCCACCCTGAGGGCAATATACGGTTTATCAATTGAATCAATCATGCCAAAATTCCAGTCACTCTTCGATTTTATCATTCCGGGCTCTGCAAGGTTGCACGTGTCTTTAGTCTGTTTCTCGTATCTTCGCCCAGAAACGACACGGACATTTTCTTGCATTTGGTTTTTAACTTCTGACAATGCATGGACTGGAATAACATTGGTATCGGTTTGAGTTTGTCCGTCTGTACTGCCTTGGTCGTCTCCAATGGTTATATGCGGGTTGTCCAGTTTAACATTACGGAAGAACTGCATTGCTTTGGCCCATTCATGTAGAAGTCTGTGACAGACAAGCGTTTTTCCAGTGCCTAGATCTCCCTCTATCAAAACACGTCTACATCCTGCCTTAGTCTTCTGAGACAAACTTTCGAGCGATGCGTTTTCCAACCTGCAACAACAAAAAAATGCAAATAAAACAAAACAACATATTAATTGATTTCAAATAATAATAAAAAAAATTACGAGAAAATAACTTGTCTAAAGTCAATTGTAATTTTATATGTTTGTTTAGAGTAACAAGATATCAACATCACTACCCCTCCGGCCAATAAAACCACGTTATCATTTACCTAGAAATGCTGTTAAACAAACATTCGTTCTATTTTCAACCGATCCCGATTAAAACACCACGAGTAAACAAACAAAGAGGCCATAATTTAACGCGTCTAATATCCCTTTCCCTAACTCCTCCCCACACACGGCGACGTCCTAACCACGCCCGGTAAACAAAACTTGAACTGGATATTTTGTTTAATTTTGTTTCAATGTAATTTACTCCGCACACCATATTATAATGTGGTGATTTCAGGGTGAATAAAGAAGAAACAGCTAGATCTAGACAAAATTGTGAAAGAGCCAAGGATAGAATCAGGATCCACCAGTAATCCCAACCAACTGCCCTCTGAGCTGCAGGAAGAAAAAAAATGTAAGGATGCGATGAATTCGTCTACGAGTCGTCCACATTGTCTTTACTGCAGATATAATATTATCATTTCCTCTGAGAGACATTTCCTAGTAATTTTCGTTTACGTGAAAACTCTTGTCCCGTTGGATTTTATTTCCTTGACTGTTTTCCCGTACCGTTAGCTGTCCGACAATAACAATGATAGGCAGTCCCGTGATCTGTTTGCAGGGGAGAAAACCACTGTCCCACTCAAACGAAAGGCTCACTATCGGAATATCTCATCTGGCCTCATTCGAGTTCGTCAGACACGCTTGAAAGGTTCAACGGTCAATTTCAGGCAACCGTCCCACTG
>JAXRKP010001298.1:20000-40000 GCA_037039925.1 Doris montereyensis | reverse complement strand
TGAAAACACGATGCCAATTTTCAAATAGCCTAGCTATCTGATCACATTCATAGATTGCGCGTTTTTGAATTTCGCTGTAAGAATTCAGCCGCTCAGCTTTCCACAGAGAACATTTATTGCAATCACATTACAGAGTGTTCTAATCGCAATATTCGGCACCATCGTGAAACGTCAACGCACAATGCTTCTCTCCCTTGACCTCTGGGACATACACGAATATTTAGTTATGTTCAAATTGAAGAACTCGACAAAATCAAGTGAAGAGATGAACCCCCACCCCCACCCCCCCCCCCGACGTTAGAGAACAAATTAAACGATTTACCCTCCCCAAAGCAGAGCGAACAACGAAAACGTGAAGATACTTTCATAGTGTAATAATAATGATAGGTTTCAAGTCCGCTTTCCATTCGAGACGAAACTAAATATAAATACGCCCACGCTAAGCGTCAACATCGGTTGAACTACTATAAACATAAAACGCTCGTGTATAAGATCAGCTGATCCAGAAATAGGTACATATAGCAGCTTGATCTAGCAGCAAGGAACGTGTGCTAAAACTCGAGGTTAAAACTCAAGGCGTTGAAATGTTATAAAGCCCTGTCATGACATGACATGTATGAGCGTTGGATAAACAATATCAAAGCCCGTAATCACCACTTTAATTAGTTGGAAGGGATTTGCCTTTCATTTTTCAAGCAGGTACAAATTTCACCTACGTTGTGCATAAACTTTCATCCATCTTCTTCTGAAATAGATCCAGGTAGGCGCAGTGGTAATGATATTGATAATTAAATACATCGAACGTATGCCACGGTATCGAGGTTCGACAAAAAATAGCAACAATCAAAGCAAGTACAGACAGTTGTAAATAAGCCAAATATAGCGCTGCAGCTAGATCTACATGCTGCAGACGTTGCACAAGTTCATTTCATGGCAAACGGATATAGCAGCAGTTGAGAGAGAGAGAGAGAGAGAGAGAGAGAGAGAGAGAGAGAGAGAGAGAGAGAGAGAGAGAGAGAGAGAGAGAGAGAGAGAGAGGAGGAGAGAGAGAGGGAGGGAGGGGGAGAGAGAGAGAGAAGAGGAAGCGAGAGAGAGAGAGAGAGAGAGAGAGAGAGAGAGAGAGAGAGAGAGAGAGAGAGAGAGAGAGAGAGAGAGAGAGAGAGAGAGAGAGAGAGAGAGAGAGAGAGAGAGAGAGAGAGAGAGAGAGAGAGAGAGAGAGAGAGAGAGAGAGAGATGGCCAATGGAAACACACACAGACAAAACCTACTACTGATATGAATGTTACATTGTTACACCTTCCTCCTTCTCTTCAATCAAGACTAGCCCAAACACACGCATGCATTTGTATGAACACTCACAGTTTCACAAGTACACAGGATATACACACACGCACACAATATACATGCTGTATTAGAGGTGATGAGAGAAGATACGTGTAGAGCCAGGATGAGTACTGTGTCGAGTACCAGGGGGACCCCATGCCTTGGTGCTCAAGGGAAGTTTAAAGTCTGTTCAGGCACCTACTTGTATTTGGCAATCGTTCAGATAATTGCTTAGTAATAGTAAGGACGCTTTTAGCATGACTCATTTCTTTCTTCTATTTTGGAAAAGCAAAACATAAAAGGGGAAAATTTGAAAGCAGGATGGCAAATTCATAGTTCATTTTATCAGTTCTGTTGAATAACTTGTTTCTTTACGTTAAAGTTACACACTGCATAGGTGAGTCTATTGTCACACAGTCGAACGTGAGACCCACGAGACCCTTAGTTCGAATCCTAACTTTGGTACAGCGAACACATTTTCCTGAACTCAACTGCATGTGCGAATGTGTATTAACTCTAGCTGCAAGATACAGCCGCCGACGAATTATCAGAGAGAGAGAGAGAGAGAGAGAGAGAGAGAGAGAGAGAGAGAGAGAGAGAGAGAGAGAGAGAGAGAGAGAGAGAGAGAGAGAGAGAGAGAGAGAGAGAGAGAGAGAGAGAGAGAGGGAGAGAGGGAGGGAGGGAGGGAGAGAGAGAGAGAGAGGGAGAGAGGGAGAGAGGGAGAGAGGGAGAGAGAGAGAGAGAGGAGAGAGAGGAGAGAGAGGAGAGAGAGGAGGGAGGGAGGGAGGGAGAGGGAGGGAGAGAGAGGGAGGGAGGGAGAGAGGGAGGGAGGGAGAGAGGGAGAGAGGGAGGGAGGGAGGGAGGGAGGGAGCGAGAGAGAGAGAGAGAGAGAGAGAGAGAGAGAGGGAGGGAGGGAGGGAGGGAGGGAGAGAGGAGAGAGGGAGAGGGAGAGAGGGAGAGAGAGAGAGAGAGAGAGAGAGAGAGAGAGAGAGAGAGAGAGAGAGAGAGAGGAGAGAGAGAGAGAGGAGAGAGGGAGGGAGAGAGGGAGGGAGAGAGGGAGTTAGTACGAAGTGCTGTACTGTACGCTCCCAACGGAGTTGAAATGAACTTTGAATGATATGGCCAGATGGGATGATGTACAATTTTTGAGCCTGCACTTATGTGGGGATGAGGACTAAAAATACTTTTTTATATTTTTATCTTCTTAACATGTGTCTGTAGCAGGCGTGAAAAACTGAAACATCTAAACATCTAAAAAAAAAAAATTGCGTTAAGGGATGGAATTAGAACCGTTTCTTGTGAGAATTTATACTTAAATACGATTTTCGTCTTTAATAATTATATTATTATCATATGCATTGTTCATCCTTTTTCTTAGCTGGCATTGCCCTCGGACCAAAAGAAAAAAAGTAAAAATGCAACACTACAAGCAGATTAGATGAGTGTTTGCCAAACATACATGTCTTGACGCTAGGAGATGAATTCGATTTCTGATTTGATGACTAAGGTGATCTCGTGGATCTTGGTAGGATTTTTTGCCCGGACTGCCCTCTAACAGCAAAGTGATGTGCATACGGTACTCCCTTTTATTATCCGTCTCCAATGGGACTAGCTGTCAATCGATCGACCTGGACAATGCGGGTGGGTTTTACTCGAAAAAAAAACCCCAACAAAACTTCAAGAAGATTTTTCAAACAGTCGGGTACGAACCTATGACCTTTTGGTTCAGAGTCCGATGCCTTGCATCTGGACCACCGAGTCACCGAGTCCCCGAGTCCGTTTATTTTATTTTGATTAACGACCAAAAACAGCCAGACAGATTAAAAATACGACTACAACATCCTTGCTTTACTCGCTCCTAATTCTTTTCCAAATTAAAATCCGACTTGGAAGGGTAGGCTCTTGGTATGTGAATTGAAATAGGAAGGAAAGGAAGTTTGAAACCAAACTATATTCTCAAGATTTATACATCACACATACATACATGCATACATACATACATACATACATACATACATACATACATACATACATACATACATACATACATACATACATACATACATACATACATACATACATACATACATACATACATACATACATACATACATACATACATACATACATACATACATACATACATTCATTCATACATAACCATATAATATACATATATATGCATACACATACTGATACATTACATCCACCCACACATCCTTAGTGCGCACGCACACACATACATGCACACACTCACAAACACACACACACACACACGCACACACATGCACAAACACACGCACACACGCGCAGCTTTTCATTGAGTCAGCCTAACATAATTGTATCTGAGGTGACCTCTCAGCCTGACATAATTGTATCTGAGGTGGCCTCTCAGCTTGCCATTTATTAACTCGGTCGGTTGTTCTCCACGGTGATTATAACAATAAGCCGTCAACCCCTCTCTTCTCGTTTGTGTATCCCGTCAACAATATAATAATGTATTATGAATTTGACATTTGATTTGATTTGATTTGATTTACCCACATCCACAACTAAGGTGATCTCGGAGTTTTCGGCAAAATTTTAAATCAATTTTGCCTGACTGCCTCTGTGGGATCTTTAACGCGCACAGAGTGTTGTGATCTTCATACGGGACCTTCTTTTATCGTCTATCTCCGATGGGATTGGGTGTCGGTCCACCTACCTGGACCAGGGGGAGTAGCAGTTGCTCAAAAACATGAAATAAGTTTCTCAAACCCGCTACCTTTGAGCTGAGAGGCCAACATCTTGTCTCTGGACTGCCAGATCCACTTGAATTTGACATAATTCATGACATCGAGCCCTCTCAGGCAACAGATGTGATAATAATAGTGGTTGTTTGCAACCAGGAAAAAACCCATAACGTAGTCTCATGTCATATTATACGCTCATCATCTTCCGAATGCGTCATTTCCTACGTAAATCTAAGCAAACGATGAACAAACTCCCGACAAACCAAACCTATCTAACAACATACAAACAACACAATCAACAAAACCATCCACATCAAACGTCAAGCACTCAAAGGCATTTTATGCGAACACAAGCTACACAGCATTGGGGTGAACATGAGGAGAGAAACGTACCTATGCAACTCCGTTCCCCCTCTCTCTCCCCTTCCCTCCCTCTCTCTATCTCTCCTCCCCACTCTCTATCCATCCCCATCTCTCTCTCTCTCCCTCCCCATCTCTCTCTCTCTCTCTCTCTCTCTCTCTCTCTCTCTCTCTCTCTCTCTCTCTCTCTCTCTCTCTCTCTCTCTCTCTCATTTCATTTCCGTTCTGGTTCAATGCATGGTTGTAAGTTTGTATTTATCAAAATATCTTTGCCTGTCTCTAACTACCCAACTACTTGTCTGTTAGTTAATTTATCCGTCAATCAGTCTATCTATCGGTTGGCATGCATGTCTCTACTGTCCGTCTAGTACACACTCTGACTCTATCTATGTCTTTGTCTCCGTCCCTATATCTATGTCGTTGACCACGACATGGTCCTTTAAGGAATTTTACAGGCTGATTGGGTGGAATACACAAAATGGATGCTGATGGGTGATGTTGGTAAAAATCGCCAACCAATCAAAATGTTCGACGTACAAGATTTACAAATCACATAACTACTCTTTTGGCATTACACAGCATTGGGGTGAACGTAAAGAATGGGTTGCATGTTGATAATATAATAATAAAATGGACATTTATGGAGCGCACATATCTCGTTCGAGAGAAAAAGGTTAAATAGACATAATGATATAAGCAATACACATGAACATGATATAACATACGGGTAGAATATATAAATGCTCAACAATAACAAGATGAAGCATTCTAAGAGCGAGCAAACATAACTGGACACAATTTTTAATTGACTAAAAGAAATGTTTTAAAACTCTCTTTAAAAACCTCAAGAGAGGGCGCTTCTCTGATAACCAGAGGCAAGTCGTTTCAAGCAACGGCTTCAAAGTGGGAGAATAATTTATATCTAGACCCTGCTAGCTTTTCAGTTCTAGGAACACTCAGTTTTGTTTTCTTCTGAGAGCTCCTGAGGTTGCGAGGGGGTCTATATGTGTCCAAAAGATGGGTTAGGTAGGAGGGGGAGGAGCCACGGAGAGTTTTGAAAACTATGATATTAACTTTGAAAGAAATTCTTTTGAAACTGAAAGTGTCCAATAAAAATTAGTGTAGTTGCTTAAAAACCTTTTCCATTGCAGAATTCTAAAAGATACAATTGGGATTCAGAAACTATTTATCATTATAGAGTATCTTTTTGTTAAGGCATGCATTGTGTTATTTATCATTCCACAGCTTTCTATGCTTCGTATTCCACCGCAAGACTCTTCAGATGGCTCTCTAACGAGAGACAATATGGATCGTACTCTTTGTGTGTTTTTACGACAGAGATTTATTAATATATGGGATTCTAGTACCAGACGTAGACTATCCATGATAATCTATCATGGCGCCACTGGAATTTACTCTACCGTAAGCATATCGCCGAAAGATGCTATAATAATCAATCACCGTGGGCTGATATCCTCAGAGACCACTGATGGCAAGAGCTGGGTGTGGGGATGTTGAGGAACTAACGGAGCAGATTCCATAGACATCACTGGCGATCAGTGACCATCTCAAATTGAAGGACACAGTGTCCATTGCTTCATCGCTCCAATTAAGATTATGATATCGTTGCTAACGATATACGAGCACACCGAACCGATCTTATTGTGAAGCAAAACAAACTTTGGGAATAACCCCCCCCAAACCCTCTTCTGACCCCCAAAAAATAATCCTATCAACGCGACAACATCAAAACAACAAAACTCAACTAACAAAACATACAAAACTTCTTCACCTACGAACTCCTCAACACCCCCCCCCTAACCCCAAATAATTAAAAAATAAAAAATAGAATAAAATCAGAGAACAATGCACAACCCTCTCTGACCCTTAACCTCCCAACAAAACAAAGCAAAACAAATCTAGATTATTTATAACGGCCTTAACATAACAACACACACAAAAAAACCCAACTTCTTTTGAGCATCGGGTTGCGACGCCAGCAAGTTAATGTACCAATCAGCAAAAGGCAGAACGTTGCCAAAACCGTTTATCGCCCCCCCCCCCCCCCCCATCATTTAACACGACGTTGCAATGTGCCCCATGACCATAAAAAACTGGACGTCAGCAATTTTGATGTTGATTTGATTTCATTTGATTTGATTTATCCACATCCACAACTAAGGTGCTCTCGGGGTTTTGGGTAGGATTTAAAATTTTGCCCGGACTGACATGCACAGGGATCTTTAACATGCACAGTGTTGTGATCTGCACACGGGGACCTCCTTTTTTATCGTCCGTCTCCGATGGTTGATTTGGTGTCGATTCACCTAGTCCCGGACCAGGAAGGGGAGGGGTGGTAAGATTTTTTGAGGCTCGAAAAAGTTTCGTGAAAAGTTGTCGACTGTTGATAGACCTTGGGAAGCTCGGAACCAATACCTATTGTTGAGAGGCTGACACCTTACCTCTGGACTACCGAGTCCCCGGACGTCAGGAAATAACAATAATAATATGGTGTCCAAGACGATGTGCATTTTGAGGCTGCAACGGCACAGACAAAAGTTTCGAGAGTATTTTTTCAATGCGCGAGGACTATGATAGACCCTTGCAATAGTGAAGCTCGGCTAGAACCCCCCCCCCAACCCCCAACCCAATAACAATTATTGAAGACTGGCCCAACTTTTCGTAATTCCATTCAGAGTGCACATTAATACACGGTTGCTAGATCTAAATGTTTGAAACGCGAAGGAAACAGAGAGGGAAGGAGATTGGCAGATTGCTGTTGGTGGGAAAGGTGAACAGCTGAGAGAGAGAGAGAGAGAGAGAGAGAGAGAGAGAGAGAGAGAGAGAGAGAGAGAGAGAGAGAGAGAGAGAGAGAGAGAGAGAGAGAGAGACCTGCGTTCAAACTCAATCAATTGAATAATAATACTGATAAGAAATAGTTCTTGTAAAGCGCCCCACCCCGATATATATCAAGCGCAGAGCGCTCATATATGGATAAACATGCATATTACATAATTTACACACACCAACGCAATACACACGTTACGCAAGACATATTATACATTTCAAAGCATAGGGTGGTAATACAAAAGACAGTTGGCATTAGCACGATCATAGCTTTGGTTTGATTCGATTTACCCACATCCCGCAACTAAGGTCATCTCGGGATTTTGCTCGGAAAACACGAGATAATTTTTCAACCGTTAACGGGGCTCGAATTTGAATCCATTACCTCTTGGTTGAGAGGCCGACACCTTGCCTCTGGACTACCGAGTCCTCCACGATCATAGCAGATATTATATAATAATCTTAATGAAAAAATGCCTTCAAAGCCTTAACAGCCCATAGAGCTGGAGCTTATATCTGTTTCTGTAGCGTAAAGTGAAACACAAGAAAGTTAATCACCTCCTAGGCAGCACATAGTCTGTTGCAAACTTTTCGCTCCAGTTGATGCTGGTATCTATTTACCCCTGGGTCGAGTTTTCCCATTCTTGTATGTTTATCATCTAGATTTAGATCTAGAATCTAGATCTAATCGACTTTAAGTGTTTCCGTTATGAGTTAAGCTTTTTGATCGAGTGCGTCTTTATCAGTCCGTTTCTGGTTCCCAAAATATACAAATCATGGCGTTTCTTTTGTTCTATAAATGAAACCAGTATATTTTCAACCTTATCAATCAATGAACAGAATACGCCCATCTGCACCTAATTTTGAGTGAGCATGCATATTGTCAAGATTTTCAGTTGCCGCATAAAAATCTGATTTAGCATTATATGATCCAATTAATCTATAAAATAGATATCTAGATTATTCTTACTAGCTGAGAAGCCTATCTCTTATGGGGTAGGTTCGGGATCTAGATAACTAGTTATATGCATTGAATTGAATTTACATGTATTCGTTCTCAAGGCCATCGGCCCATAATGCTTCCACGTGTAAAAAAAACTTCATCAAATCGGAAACGAAAAATTAAATTTTTCATATAAACATATAAATATATAATCAATATACAACAGCAATATAACATAATTATTCGTAGTTCTTGTCTGTACAAGGTATTGGCAATAAAGTTTGAGACAATAAAGACATAATTTGTCTTTGCTAGTGAGTGAGTAAATATTTCTCTTTCTCTTATTGGGCATGGCTAGATACGTTGGGATAATGAGTTTCCTTTTTCAAAGGTTGAGCATACAAAAACAAAATGACATTCATCGTCTTCAACTTATCTCATGCATCTATCATAATACACCGGTCTACTGTTTATTTCTCATCGAAACAGGTTGTTGATTTTAATCTACATCATAATTCTGCTGACAGACACAAAAGGCTTGAACTTGCCAATTTTTCTGTTCCTTTTGTCTAATTGTCTTTGTCTTTTTTTGTCTTTGTTAGAGACTTCATTTTCTTCTGTCGGGTAGGATGGCCTCTTTATGTAGATCTAGGTCTAATAGAATTTAAATACTTCCATTCCGAGTTCAGTTTTTGAATCGATTGCTTCATTAGCAGTTTGTTTCGGGTTCGTAGAAGTATAAACATTATTAGCTGAGGAATAAGAACAATTCTAAGTAGATGCTATAGCTATCACAGAAACAAAGAAACTGGACAAGGAATTGAAAGTTTAGGACCAAATCATACTTTAATAATCTCAGGAGTAGATGTAAAGTATAGAGCTATAGCTGGACTAGGTTTCCTGATGCATACAAGACATGGAAAGCTATTAGAAACTTGGATATTTATCAGCTCGAGGTTGTAAACATTAAACCAAAAGGAAGAGAAACTTTTAATCGCTTACGGACTAAACGAAACTGCCGTTAAAGTTACAAATAGCTGCAGAGAATCTCAAATCCAAACAGGAACTAATGGTTTATGAGATTTACATGCTAGAGTAGGCAACAATGCAGAAACAGCAGGCAGAGCAGTAGGTAAAGAAGGGGAGAAAACAACTTCTCCAAATGGAGAGAGACTAATAGCCTTTTGCTCAGAGAATAACATGAAAATAGCCAAATTTACAAGAGTAAATAAAGACAGATGTGGAAAGTTAATCATAAACTACATAATAGTTAGCAGTTCCCTTTTTTGTTTTTTACAGTACAATGGATCCAAGAATGAACAGGAGCTGACCTATTTAGTGAGCATCATCTGGTGATTGCAAAAAATAGACTACTGACTGAGGAAAACAACAGAAAAGGAAAAGAGACGACAGCTGCTTAACTCAAATTAGTAGAAATAAATAAACAATAGTAAACAGTTATAACGCTCTAGAATACAAATATTTGTCAGTAAAAGGCGGATTTATCTGAATGATAGCAATGAAAAGGATGAGAAAGGCTGAAACGTGCCCAATTAGACAAGTTAAGAACATCAATGGAGAAATAAGGAAAGAGGCAGCGGAATCATGGAACAGTGGAAAAATCACTTTCAGCAATTGCAGAATCCCTCCAGAGCATATGAAACAAGGAGTAGAGATCAACCAGAACAAATACCAAATAATCCAGATGAGATAACAGAAGAGGTAGAAATCTCAATGGAAAAAAATCCAAACAGCTATACAAAAGATCAAACCAGGAAACATGCATGGAAGTCAAAACAGGTGCCACAAGACTGGAAACAAATGAAACGATAGTACGATACCAATGCTCAAGAAAGAATCAATTATGGTATGTTCACAATTTTTAGGATACCACTGCTGAACGTCTATGTCAGGATACTAAAAATGAGACTGAGGATCTAGGAACACTTCAACAGATGGAAAAATACGATTGCGTACATCAGCGTACACATGATGAATCGATCAAATCGATATTAAATTAAAAAATCGATTTAATCGATATTAAATGAATCGATCAAATCACAAAGAGAATTGATATAGAGAGTATGCAAAAAGAGGCCGCAAAAAACAGATCCCAGAGGAACACTAAACTTGAGAAAAGTTGATAGGTCGAATAGTACAGATTGTTTTCTGCCAGACATATACGATTCAAACCATCTTAGCGTGTTCCCACTAAAGTTAAGTGTGTTATTGAATAACAAGCACAGAACATAACAATACTGTACATGTATTGAGGGTGAGCGTGGACATAGTCAATCTGGTCAAACGCTCCGTCATTTCTCTCCACCATGAGCAAAATCAAAAACTAAGATCGGTGAAGTTCGAATTTGTCTTTACTTGTCTTCAATCGACTGTAGGGTAGGCTAGAATCAATAAATAGACCAATACATTTAATGGTAATAAAACATGTGCTAATTCAAGAAGCTGGTGAGCTTCGGACTCCATACACATCATCCCCAGAGAACAACATTTCAAGGATGAGAAAGACGTACAACTTACAAGCTCAGCAACACGTCTATATTCGTCCAAACACACACACCTCCCCCACACACACACACGCACACACACATTGCACCCAAAAGATGTGTTTTTAAACGCATGGGAGACTTATTATCTTACTTCTTTTGGAACTCAATTTGAGAAACAGGATAAATGCTTAAACATCGTTAGTTTCGTGACTCCAAAATAGATTATAAGGGATGAAGCAGAAGACAATGTGGCCAAAATTAGAGGGAAAACCTTGTCTGAACCCTCTCCCCTGCCCCCATCCCCCGAAACAAATGACTTAAGACTTCGCAACCCAGCGCAGCGAACTTGGACTACAAAATAGAGGCAGAAAAGTTGTTTTATGTTTTTGTACTGGCTTTAAGAGAGAGAGAGAGAGAGAGAGAGAGAGAGAGAGAGAGAGAGAGAGAGAGAGAGAGAGAGAGAGAGAGAGAGAGAGAGAGAGAGAGAGAGAGAGAGAGAGAGAGAGAGAGAGAGAGAGAGAGAGAGAGAGAGAGAGAGAGAGACAGACAGACAGACAGACAGACAGACAGACAGACAGAGACAGAAAGGAAAGAAGGAAAGAATGAAGACAGACAGACAGAAGGACAGAAGAAGGGAAGGAAGGGAAAGAAGGAAAGAACTAAATATATATTATGTATGTATGTATGTATGTATGTATGTATGTATGTATGTATGTATGTATGTATGTATGTATGTATGTATGTATGTATGTAAATGTATATGTATGTATGTATGTATGTATGTATGTTTGTATGTATGTTTGTATGTATGCATGTACGTATGTAAGTACCTATGTATGTATGTATGTATGTATGTATGTATGTATATGTATGTATACATGTATAGATGCATTAAATGAAGAATAGAATAACATTCCACAACGGCAAATCCAGCGTCTCATTGCAAGTATGTAATGGAAATGTCTTGCCTGTATCCACCAATGTATGCTTATATGTAATGATTGTCAAGCATGTGCAAATTTTGATAATGAGTTGAATACAACTCTGGTGAGACGTAAAGCAATGAAACTTCATGTAGAAAATCACAAATGAAACATCATTGTAATTTTTTTAAATGTTTATTACTGATTTAATATGCCCTACTTTGCTTGCAAGTTACGAAAATAGATGTGTTGACTTTCCTTTGTCCATGAGTATTTGTATGTATGTATGTATGCATGTATGTATGTATGTATGTATGTATGTATGTATGTATGTATGTATGTATATGTATGTATATGTATGCATGTAAATGAAGAATAGATCATAATGCATTCAAGCATCCAATCTGTCTGTTTATCCATCCATACAATTTCCCACTGCCTTGTAAACAGCTATGGGACCTTTAACGGAAAAGTGTGTTCGTCACACGGGGCCCCCTTTTTTTATCGTCCGTCGCCGATTGGACTTGGTGTCGATCCACCTACCTCGACCAGGGGTTAGATCTAATCTAAAAAAACTGAGAACATTTTTCAACCGACAGTGGGACTTGACCTAAAAAGCTGAACACACTATCTTCTTGTTGAGAGGCCGACACCTAAAAAAGCTGAACACACTATCTTCTTGTTGAGAGGCTGACACCTAAAAAGCTGAACACACTATTTTTCTTGTTGAGAGGCCGACACCTTAAAAAGCTGAACACACTATCGTCTTGTTGAGAGGCCGACAATCTTAAAAAGCTGAAACACATTGTCTTTTTTTACCTAAAATTATTATCTTCTTGTTGAGAGGCTGACACCTAATAGCTGAACACACAATCTTCTTGTTGAGAGAGTTAAAACAGCTGAACACACTAGAAGAGGCCGACACCTAAAAAAGCTTGAACCATGATCTTTTGTATGAGAGGCTGACACCTAAAAAAGCTGAACACACTATCTTCTTGTTGAGAGGCTGACACCTAAAAAAGCTGAACACACTATATCTTGTTGAGGCTGACAGCTAAAAAAGCTGAAACACTATCTTCTTGTTCATCTAAAAAAACTGAATACACTATCTTCTTGTTGAGAGGCCAACACCTTAAAAACTGAACACACTATCTTCTTGTTGAGAGGCCAACATGTATGAAAACACTATGTGTTGATAGAAAAAAAGCTGAATCACACCAGCCATCTTCTTGTTGATCCAACACCTTTTCCCAACTGCCTTGTGAACACACTATCTTCTTGTTGAGAGGCCAACACCTAAAACGCTGAACACACTATCTTCTTGTTGAGAGGCCAACACCTTTTATCGCTGAACACACGATCTTCTTGTTGAGAGGCGACACCTAAAAAAGCTGAAACACGATCTTCTTGGTTAGATCAACACCTTAAAAACTGAACACACTATCTTCTTGTTGAGAGGCAAAAACCTAGAGGCCAACACCTTAAAAGCTGAACACACTATCTTCTTGTTGAGAGGCTTTTTCCTAAAAAAGCTGAACACACTATCTTCTTGTTGAGAGGCTGACACCTAAAAAAGCTGAACACACTATCTTCTTGTTGAGAGGCTGACACCTAAAAAAAAGCTGAACACACTATCTTCTTGTTCAGAGGCCAACATCTAAAAAAACTGAATACACTATCTTCTTGTTGAGAGGCCAACACCTTAAAAACTGAACACACTATCTTCTTGTTGAGAGGCCAACACCTAAAAACGCTGAAAACACTATCTTCTTGTTGAGAGGCCAACACCTTAAAAGCTGAACACACTATCTTCTTGTTGAGAGGCCGACACCTAAAAAGCGGAACACACTATCTTCTTGTTGATAGGCCAACACCTAAAAACGCTGAACACACTATCTTCTTGTTGAGAGGCCAACACCTTAAAAAGCTGAACACACTATCTTCTTGTTGAGAGGCTGACACCTAAAAAAACACACTATCTTCTTGCTGAGAGGCCAACACACTATCTTCTTCTTGTTGATAGGCTGACACCTAAAAAAACGGAACACACTATCTTCTTGTTGAGAGGCCAACACCTAAAAAACGCTGAACACACTATCTTCTTGTTGAGAGGCCGACACCTAAAAAAGCTGAACACACTATCTTCTTGTTGAGAGGCCGACACCTAAAAGCTGAACACACTATCTTCTTGTTGATAGGCCAACACCTTAAAAACTGAACACACTATCTTCTTGTTGAGAGGCCAACACCTTTAAAACGCTGAAAACACTATCTTCTTGTTGAGAGGCCAACACCTAAAAACGCTGAAAACACTATCTTCTTGTTGAGAGGCCGACACCTAAAAAACACACTATCTTCTTGTTGAGAGGCCGACACCTAAAAAAGCTGAACACACTATCTTCTTGTTGAGAGGCCGACACCTAAAAAAGCTGAACACACTATCTTCTTGTTGAGAGGCCGACATCTAAAAAAGCTGAACACACTATCTTCTTGTTGAGAGGCCGACACCTAAAAAAGCTGAACCCATTATTTTCTTGTTGAGAAGCCGACACCTTTCCCCTTCACTAGCGAGTCCATAGAGCCGGAGACCATCACGACTTTTGGGAAGCAGAGCAAGTCGTGATGATACATCGCATGCCAGCACTGACGCTAGTCTATCACAGAATTTACGTTCCGATAGATGCTGGTAGCCAATAGCACAGGGGGCCGAATGGAAACATCGGCGCTAATGGTCTTCCCCGAAGAACACAATATCGGAACCAGCCTTGCCCATATTTGAACTCGAGGCCTCACGATCTCAAGTCCAGTGGCCTAAATACTACGATGCCGTCGACACCTATATTAAATAATATACTCCAAATTTCAATTCAATTTAATTCAATTACCTTTATTAATCAATTAAAAGGAAATAATATATGTGTTATCACATTTTCCGTTAGAACAATAATAGAATAAACCAATAGATATAAATTAAAAACAAATTTAACTTAAATTAATTATTAATGTAAAGATTTTAGAGAGAAATATATATAAAGATGAATAGGTGTGTAAATATACAGTGCTGTGAAACAATATACGTAAACAATAATTAATGACAAAATCAGCGTAGCTTCATACACATTCATCACATTATCATAAATCATTCATTCTCCATTCTTCAATTTCATTTGTAAGTAAAATGCCATTATGCATTTCAAGGTTAAGAATGGTCAATATTTCATATGGCGCTTGGAAGAAAAGATTTCAAATATCTCTCAGCGCGGAAAGAAATAATAGGAACTAAAGAAAGACCCTTTCAGATACACCACACAGGAGGTCACACATTAATCATTCTGTAACATAAACCAAGACATCGCAGAAAGCCAGGGTTATATCCTTGTGACCATATTATACAAGAAAAGAAAAAAACACCGAGCTGCCTGGGTCGCATCAAGATGTCTGGGTCACAAATGGAAATGGAATTCGAGTTTGAATCTAGACCTGGATAAAGTCAATGGAGAGAGAGAGAGAGAGAGAGAGAGAGAGAGAGAGAGAGAGAGAGAGAGAGAGAGAGAGAGAGAGAGAGAGAGAGAGAGAGAGAGAGAGAGAGAGAGAGAGAGAGAGAGAGAGAGAGAGAGAGAGAGAGAGAGAGAGAGAGAGAGAGAGAGAGAGAGAGAGAGAGAGAGAGAGAGAGAGAGAGAGAGAGAGAGAGAGAGACAGAGAGACAGAGAGAAAGAGAGAGAGAGAGAGAGAGAAGGAGAGAGAGAGAGAGAGAGAGAGAGAGAGGGAGAGAGAGAGAGAGAGAGAGAGAGAGAGAGAGAGAGAGAGAGAGAGAGAGAGAGAGAGAGGGAGGGAGGGAGGCAGAGGGAGGGAGGGAGGGAGGGAGGGAGAGAGAGAGAGGGAGAGAGAGAGAGAGAGAGAGAGAGAGAGAGAGAGAGAGAGAGAGAGAGAGAGAGAGAGAGAGAGAGAGAGAGAGAGAGAGAGAGAGAGAGAGAGAGAGAGAGAGAGAGAGAGAGAGAGAGAGAGAGAGAGAGAGAGAGAGAGAGACAGAGACAGAGACAGAGAAAGAGAGAGATGGATATATATATATATATATATATATATATATATATATATATATATATATATATACAGAAAGAGAGAGAGAGAGAGAGAGAGAGAGAGAGAGAGAGAGAGAGAGAGAGAGAGAGAGAGAGAGAGAGAGAGAGAGAGAGAGAGAGAGAGAGAGAGAGAGAGAGAGAGAGAGAGAGAGAGAGAGAGAGAGAGAGAGAGAGAGAGAGAGAGAGAGAGAGAGAGAGAGAGAGAGAGAGAGAGACGGAGACAGAGACAGAGAGAGAGAGAGAGAGAGAGAGAGAGAGACAGAGAAAGAGAGAGATGGAGATATACATATATATATATATATATATATATATTTTTATATATATATATATATATATATATATATATATATATATAGAGAGATATAGAGAGAGAGATAGAGAGAGAGAGAGAGAGAGAGAGAGAGAGAGGGGGAGAGAGAGAGAGAGAGAGAGAGAGAGAGAGAGAGAGAGAGAGAGAGAGAGAGAGAGGAGAGAGAGAGAGAGAGAGAGAGAGAGAGAGAGAGAGAGAGAGAGAGAGAGAGAGAGAGAGAGAGAGAGAGAGAGAGAGAGAGAGAGAGAGAGAGAGAGAGAGAGAGAGAGAGAGAGAGAGAGAGAGAGAGAGAGAGAGAGAGAGAGAGAGAGAGAGAGAGAGAGAGAGAGAGAGAGAGAGAGAGTGAGAGACGGAGAGAGATAGAGAGGGAGGGAGGGAGCAAGGGAGGTAGGGAGGGAGGGAAGGAGGGAGGGAGAGAGAGAGAGACAATACATTTGTGTATATTATTATGAACAAGACATGCTGGAGTCTACCAATAGTTACTTGTCTTGACAGCTTCTTGTGCATGTGCAGCATCAATAAATACACAAAGTAATCCGCCCTACATCACCCCCTCCTCTGTAAGTTACCAGTTTAGACGTTTAAACATTAAAACATCGTTTCCCAAAAGTCCACGATTGGGGTTCATGGTAGACTAGGATTATATAAACTCAGCGAACATAAACAACTTCTATATTTTCTCTACGAGAACTCAAAGCAGTGTGATTTCGCAAGTCTGAGTAGTGTCAGGACGTTCGATGATAGGAATAATATGGCCACCAGTACTGGGTAATCATACATAAAAGAATGAGACCTTTCAGTGATGTCATAAAAAAACCCTCCCCCATGTTTATCCCACAGCATGCCATGCGAAAGTTCCTTGCCCTTCTTTTACCTTCAGACCAAAGAAAATGATCTAGTAGTTATAGTCAAGATCTAAGCGCCATGCCATCCTTATTCGCTCTTAAAAGCAATCTGAACATGTGTTCCGCACGTGATCTGACGCCATGCACGAACAAGCCGACTTGTGTTTCGCAAATTCTTATCTGGCAACTGCACGATTAGAAAAATAATAATTTAGCTGGAATAAGAGTCTGCAGATAATAACATTATTACGTTATTTTGAGGTCCCTGTGTAAATCTTGCCATTGTGTTTTTGTTGGTGGTGGTTTGTTATATTACTTGTGTGGATAATGATGGAGTGTACGTGGGTGGCGGATTTGAGATTATTAACATGCATGGCATCATGATTTGAGATTATTAACATGCATGACATCATGATTTGTGACTTTCTAATGTAAAAAAATCAAGTATTATGCTCAATCTACTGTTAATGTTTAAAATCAGATGCAAATTAAACAATTTGGCTGTGATAACAATACATACAACAACACCACCAAACGATTATTGAAACAATGGTTTCTGAAACTTGTGCCACCGCTCCTCACCCCTTACACCATCGCAACACGGACCTACAAACCGCTGCGTGCAAGTAATGGATAATTTCAGGGCATAGTGATACAAGACCTACAAACCGCTGCGTGCAATTAATGGATGATTTCAGGGCATAGTGATACAAGACCTACAAACCGCTGCGTGCAATTAATGGATGATTTCAGGGCATAGTGATACAAGACCTACAAACCGCTGCGTGCAAGTAATGGATAATTTCAGGGCATAGTGATACAAGACCTACAAACCGCTGCGTGCAAGTAATGGATGATTTCAGGGCATAGTGATACAAAGATTATAATGGATAATTTCAGGGCAAGTGATACAAGACCTACAAACCGCTGCGTGCAATTTTGATTTCAGGGCATAGTGATACAAAGATTATATCAAAGGATTTTGTTTACAGTGTTGCAAAAATTGGTGGCTTTAACCTGGTGGTGGGGGAGGGGGGCACGGGGGGGGGGGGGGGGGGACTCAGTAGTCTAGAGACAAGGTATCGGCTTTTCAATCAAAAGGTAGTGTTTGAGCGCCACCAACGGTTGCAAACAATTCTCGAGTTTTTTTTTCGAGCAAGATCTACCCCCCCACCCTGGTCCGGAGATGGACGGTAAAAGTAGGTCCCGTGTACATATCACAACACTCTGTGCACGTTAAAGATCCCTTGGCTGTTTACAGGGCAATCTGGGCAAAATCGATTAAAGATGCTACCAAAAATCCCGAGTTCACGTTAGCTGTGGATGTGGGTAAATCAAATCAAAAATAAAACAAAGCTTTAACCTCGCTTAAGTTTTTCGCATGCTAATACAAGCGTGATGAATTTTACATTATTATGATCTCGTAGAGAAGAGGGTGAAAACCTGAAATATATTTGAGAACTATTTGACTGAAGACTGATTTTTTAAAAAGCATTGTTAAAATTACTACGGAAAAGAAGAGACAGGACAATGTAAATATTAAAACAATTAAATACGCTTTATGACCTTTTCAAAAAAGTACAGTCTTCTTTTCACTGAACGGTGTGCGATGAGATTCGAAACTACATTACGTTAGATTACGGCATGCGGTAAAATATAAAGAAAGGATGACTTGCATAATCTGATGTTTTTATAGCGTTTAAAACAAATGTTATGATTGAATCCGAGGTAAACATTTACCGAGCAATCCGAAAGATGGATTCAATTAGTAACGATCTGACAGTGTTGCAGGAGGGCAACTAGGTACTTTTTTGATTGATCCTTTCCGCTTCCATACTCTGTACCCTGCGCCATTGTGTGTGTTTTTTACTCACGCTTTAGTCGAATAAATACTGGCCGCGACATTCCAGTTGATTGGAAAGCACATTTGTCCGAGTGAATGTTATGTATGTGGTTTGGCTTGTGCGAGGACGAGAAAGCAAAGGAGTATGAAGGTGGAATGCTAGAAAACATGTAGAGGAGCCTGTGAACAATGGCATGAAATAAATATTGAAGCCTCGTACAACTACAGACTAGGCAAATACAAAGAAAACAAAAAGAAACAGATCAATCTTTGGGCGCTGATAGAATCGAACCCACGATCTTCGCGTCGGCACCCATCCCCTCATTATGAAAAGAGAGCGCGCTACCAACCAAGTTAACTACGCGTTAGCTTGGTGCTGACGCGGAAGTCGTGGGTTCGATTCTATTGGCACCTAACATTTTTCCTTTGTATCTGTCTCGTCTTTGTTCTGACGAGGCTTCATCATTATTTCGTATCATTGTTCATTACTGTCAACATGCTCCTTGCCTCACTGTTTGTCCGTAGAGGAGTGTAGTGCTTTCGGAATTAGGAAAAATAGGTCACTTTGGACTGACCCTTTTTGCCACTCTTTGTCCTGTGTCAGTTGTCAGTAATTCCATACTTACGATTAATTGAATAAAAACAATACTGACAAGACGTTACGGCTAATTGGAGAGTACACTTATCAGGGTAAGGACGGAAGGAGGGTGGCTGGTGGAGGGGGGTGTATAAAATGAGAAAGTAGAAAGAAAGAAAATGAAGAGAGAGAGAGAGAGAGAGAGAGAGAGAGAGAGAGAGAGAGAGAGAGAGAGAGAGAGAGAGAGAGAGAGAGAGAGAGAGAGAGAGAGAGAGAGAGAGAGAGAGAGAGAGAGAGAGAGAGAGAGAGGGAGGAGAGAATGAGAGAGAGAGAGAGAGAGAGAGAGAGAGAGAGAGAGAGAGAGAGAGAGAGAGAGAGAGAGAGAGAGAGAGAAAGATAAAAGAGAGAGAAAGAGAGAGGAGGGGAGAGAGATAGGGAGAGAGAGAGAGAGAGAGAGAGAGAGAGAGAGAGAGAGAGAGAGAGAGAGAGAGAGAGAGAGAGAGAGAGAGAGAGAGAGAGAGAGAGAGAGAGAGAGAGAGAGAGAGAGAGAGAGAGAGAGAGAGAGAGAGAGAGAGAGAGAGAAAGAGAGAGAGAGAAAGAGAGAGAGAGAGAGAGAGAGAGAGAGAGAGAGAGAGAGAGAGAGAGAGAGAGAGAGAGAGAGAGAGAGAGAGAGAGAGAGAGAGAGAGAGAGAGAGAGAGAGGATTATGTTTT